>APFE031186187.1:79227-121343 GCA_000404065.3 Pinus taeda
AAGCTCTTCCTCAAATCATGGATCATGGGGCTCAATAATAATAATAAAATAAAACAATACCATGGGCCAAAACTATAACAAACCAATACCATCAACTCAATACTAGGGATCAACACGTCTGTCGAGATGCCATGGTCCAAAAACCATAGGTTCAAATTCCAAGGACTAACTACCATGGACCAAAGGTAAGTTTTCCCACATGAAATAAACTTTTCTCTGCATAAAATTCCGTGAACTTTTCTCCACATTAAACTTTTATAAACTTTTCTCTGCATAAAATTCCGTGAACTTTTCTCCTGCGTACTTCTTAATTCTCATCATATTGAGAGCCATGCCATGGGTGTTGCCATCAAGTACAACATCTGTAACATATAACCATACGAGAAACATAATGCCAACAATCTCCCCCTTTGGACTTGATGGCAACCTCAAAAACTTCAGCGACATTCTCCCCCTTTGACATCAAGGGCAAAGGGTTATGCTCTCCCTAAGAACATGCTCCCCTTGAATATGAACCAGATCTGCAAAGAAGAACCATAATCCACCAGACACCATTAATGACCAAGAAAGAGATAGAGACATATTGCAGCTATATTCAGAACAGCTCCCATGATCTCGTTTTGTACATCCTCCATAATGCCAACAATGCATTATATGCTCCCCCTGAACCTGTGCCGCAACCCAACACATGTACGCATATACCCCAGATGAATTATGCGTAAAACCAACAATCATAAGAGTCTCAGCAATAAGATGATGCATCAACAACCCCCAGATTTTTCCTGAGGTATTCAAAAGTATCCCTGGGCAATGGTTTGGTGAGAATATCAGCAACTTGTTCCTTAGAAGGAACATACTCCAACTTGACCTTTTGTTCAAGCACTTGTTCCCGGAGAAAATGATACTTGATTGGTATGTGCTTGGTTTTTGAATGCATGACGGGATTCTTTGAGATGCTGATTGCATTTGTGTTATCGCATAAGATAGAGATAGGTGGTGTACAAGTGATTTGAAAATCCTGCAAGGTCTGCATCATCCAAAGGAGTTGAGTGCAGCAAGATGCAGCAGCAACATAATTCCGCTTCCACTGTAGACAAGGCAATTGAACTCTGTTTCTTGCTAAACCAAGATACTAATCTGGAACCCATAAAAAACGCACCACCACTTGTGCTCTTCCTGTCATCCACGCTTCCGGCCCAATCTGCATCTGTATAAGCATGAAGTGTGAGATCTGTATCTCTAGGATACCATAAGACATAATTTTGTGTCCCTTGAAGATATTTGAAAATTCTCTTTACTGCTTGAAGATGAGTCTCCTTTGGATTTGCCTGAAATCTACCAACTATTCCTACTGCATGCATGATGTCTGGTCGAGTACCTGTCAAATAAAGTAGACTTCCGATCATAGATCTGTAGGTTGTGTTAACACTTAGGTTGTTCCCTTTGACTCCCAAGGGAATGGCTACCGAGGTAACCACTAACCAATCTTGTAGCTAACAGTCCTAGTCTACCTGTAACCAGAGAGGGCTTTCTCTTTATAGTTTTAGCTTTGTTTGATGAGTGTTTAGACTAGTTATGATTATGATGCACTGTTTGTTTGATTTTGGTGGGTTGATGATTTCCTTTAGAACTGAAATATAGACTTACAGGACAGTTTGTTCCATTGGGCAATGGAGTTGAGATATTTCTGCTCTAGAAAATGGATGTGTGGATACAAAGTGTTGCTACAGAGCAAGTTAGGCATGTGTGAAAACAATATATCAGAATTGTTGGTGAAAAGTAGAAAATTAGTGAGTGAAAGGCAATTAAGAATCTTTCACTATGCTAATGAAGAAAACATGAAAGTAATGCTTAAGAGCAGTTAAGAATTCTTAAACAGTATTCACCATGTTTAGGATAAGTTTAAATATGAGCAATTAAGAATTCATATCTATGGCTAATCCAGCAGAAAACATATTTAGAAATAGAGATTCAGCATAGGGTGTTCAGACCAAATCCTAGGCTATTCTTTTTCTCTATTTACCAAGATTATGAAAACATGAAATAATGGAATAACAGGAAACACATACACAATTAAGAGAAACTTATTGATTCAGCAAATGACACAGGAATTCTGCAACAACACAGAGCTTTACATATCCATCTTAAACAACATTGAAACCAGCAACCTCCATCAACAATTTTATTATCAGAAAGTCTTTAGTATACATCAGAGCTCTTCAGGAAGAATTCTATTACAATCGACCCTCAATGCATTATCTGAGGGGATATATATACAAAAATAAGGTATAAAATATCTTAGTGGAGAGTTATGGTGCAATAAATTGCACCACCAACTCTCTTACAAAAAGTAAATGACACATAAATGTAACTTTAAATGCTGAGATAGCCGACATTCCTTTGTCAGACAGATTTGACTTTTGGCTGTGAAAAATAGGCGGTAGCAGTGCTTTAAATGCTGCGTTAATTTTGGCCTGATATTTGAGTGGATTGTTGAGTCACCTGTATGTTGCTTGTTGTACCTGTATGCTGACCTGTTCTGCTGACCTATCTGCTGACCTGTATCAAAAAAGGCAAACAAGCAAAGTGGAATTATCTAGGCAAAATTTCCAACATTGCTTGCCACCAATCAGCCGGGGGTAACTGATGTCTTCTCATCTTCACCACTGTCTCATCTGCCTCTGTGTGTCTATAAAAATTAGGAGGCACCTCAAAAAGATGATTAATCTCATGCTCTATGAAGAATAGATTTTCCAGCTTGTGATAGAGGGTCTTCCCAGAGGGAGGCCGTGTTTCTTGTGTGGAGCTGCTGGAGGCTGTGATCTAGTTTTCAACATAGTTGTTGACCCTTGTCATATACTGCTTATATGGCAGTAGCTGTCCTCTACCAGTCACTAGGCTTGGAAGTCCTTTATCCTGCAAAACAGCCATTTTGGCTCTGAATTCATCTATTTCTACTTTCATTTCCTGGCACTTCCTCTCTAGTGTCTGGGTGAAATTCCTCAATTCTAGTACCTTTTTGGCAGTGAGGATTGTATCTGTCCTACTAGTTATTTGTAAAGCAGTCAGTTCTTCCCTAGTGCGGTTATTAAGGAAGTGAATCATTTTGGTGGCCTGCTCAGGCATTATTCCTAGGGCTGTCCTGGCTCTCTAAATCTCTATATGAGCTATTTCTATCAGCTCCACTTGTTCAAAAATGGCTTGAATGGACCTCCATTGGTCCTCCATAGATTGGCAAATCTTGGCCCAAATAATCTTTTTTATTTCTGCTAGGGTGTTGCCTAGCATCAACTCCTTTTCTAGAGTTTTTACTTTGGCCTCCAAGGCCTTTATTTCCCTTTGTTATTCTTCCAGAGTCATTTTTGATTTGTCATAACTGGCCTCCAGCTTGGCCAGTTTTTCCTTGGCAGTATTTATTTCTGTGACCTGGTTCTCCAGCTCTTTGACAGCCTTCATTAATTCTTCCATGCTCAGGCTGGATTCTGCTGCTGCTGTGGCTTCTACAGTTGCTCCAGTTGCTGATGTAGCTGTGGTAGGTGCTGGAGCAGTAGGAGGAGCTGTTGTTATTTGTGTTGGAGGGGCAGATTGGAGGTTTGTTGAGGTCTGTGGTGGCTGGGAGGCAGATTCCCCTTGCTTGTCCTGCATAGCTTTTTCCAATTCTGCCTCCATCTGCAGTATCCTTTGGTTCATGACCAGGAGCAACTCCATAGCATTATCCACCTGTTTTTCTTGTACAAGCTCTGCTGTGTCAGGATGGATAGTAGGAGGCAATTTTGCCTGCCTCCTCAATGCAGCTATATCATCCTCCTTTTTCTTTATAAGGGCTCTGACACCCTTTGGATCTTTTGGGTCATGCCCCAAATCAATAATTATATCCTCCAAAGTTTTTATTCTGTTATCTTTGGCGGAGGAGGACAACCTCTCCAAATCGAGCTGTTTGTTTGTGTTTTTCAGTGATTCCTTTAACTAATGGGCCAGCATTGCCCTGTCAGCAAGTGTTGCATACACCATCTCCCCAGTTTTCTTGTGTAGCTCAATTTGATACATCGGGTGTATGTCTTTGGCAAAGACCTCTAGATTAGTCTTGTAATAATCTGCTGTGGTCTTTGGGTCTGGGACCTTGGGCTTCAGATGAGTGAATATCATCTTTTCTTCTTCGAGGTCAAAGGCAGCCATTAATCTTTGCTTTTTGGCTGGGGTTGTGTTAAGGAGCTGCTCATAGAGCTGCACTCTCAGCAGCTCATTTTGTTCTTTGATTTCCTTGAAACCCTCTTTGACTGTGGCTGGCTTTTTGCCATGCTGTCTAGAGGAAGACACCTCCACGGTGTGCTACTGAGCCTGTTCTAGCTGAAATGAGCTAGTGGCAGTCTGTTGGCTCGTTTGTTTTTCCCTGCTTTGGCTTTCTGCCAGCTCTTCACTTATGTCTCCTTTAGCCTCAGGGTCTATCCTCGACCTCTTGGCCTCTGGTTGCTGTGATGACCCTGTGGGAGGTGTGGTTTCTTCTCTATCCCTCTTCTTCCCTCTCTCATCATTTAGAGGGGTCTGCAACACTTGGTTTTGCGTTTGTTTTGTTTGCAGGGGAGTTGCCTGTCCTGTTTGCTGGTCTTTTGAGGCACTACGCTGCCCTGTTTCTGTCTGCTGATGTTCATCAATCTTCTCCTTTCCTTTTGTGGTGGTTGTTGTAGCTGGAGCCTGCTGGATGTCCTGTGTTGTTGGGGCAGTAGAGGTACCTTCTCCTGCTTGGACTGTTTGCTTGGAGACCTGTTGACAAGAGTCCAAGTCAAGAGTTTCTTCCAAGTCCTTTACATTTTGCTCCATTATTTCTTCCTGAGTCAATTCCTCTACTATTGATCCAGGCACCCATTCATCTTGATTAGCAAAATGTTGTACTTGAGGGAGTGGGGCATTGTTTATAGGCTAGTAGCCTATATTTAACCCTCCTGCACTGATGAAACCTTCAGGGTCATTAGGGGACCCACCAGAAACTTCTCTTAAGTTTGAGCTTTTGTCCTAGTATTTGGTCAGCTTCTTTGCCAACCATCTTTTTTGTTCATTGAAATGGGCCTAAGTGATCTCTGAATTTCAGGTTGGCCTTCTTCTTGGCACTGTGAAAGTGTGTTAGGTTGGAGTTTATAAGCTGCCTATAATACTCCATAGCAAATAGCCTCATAGGGACATACTTTGGGAGCCTGTAGGGATAGAGCTCACAGCCATAAATTCTGATGACAGAGTGGTTTTGGTACAAGTACCAATCGCATATTTTGTAGCTTCTGGATAGTTGTAAAATCTTCTGCATATCCTTGGATAGTCTGATAGGAGGAGTCCTCTTAAAGAGGCAAATGACTGGATATACAAACTGATCAATGAACTCACAGTATGAGTAGGGGGAATTCTGGACTTGGTGGAAGACTGAAGACCAGAAGATCACAGACCTTCTCTCACCCTGTGAGTCTAGCTTCTTGATTGAGCATTGGAAGCTATCTGTCTAGTAGTACAAGAATAAGTGGTAGATGTATGAGGAATATTTGAATATTGCCTCCCTGTCCAGCCTTTTCAACTGATCATGTATCTTGATGGAAATGTACTTGGCATAGTTGTATTTCATAGCAGGGGGCTTCATAAGGCTGTATGCAGAGAGCATGACTAGCACAGTTATATCAACATGTTTGTTTGTGGTGAACCCCAACACAGAGGTCAACATGTTTATCAATAGCTTGCCAACTTCATTGAAATATTCATATGAGAAAGGAGGTGGCCCAGAGGGCTGGCAGTCTGCCTTCATGAATTTCCTGGCTATGGCATCAATGTCTGAATCAGAAAGTCTGGAGCCCACATCCAGCAAATAGTCCATGGAGAAGGGGTATAGCAACTGAGTCTGTTTGTAGTTGAGCATCTGGTTGATGGAGTCTGGAGTTATATAGAAGAGGATGCTCCCAGATGGAGACTTCACAGCCCTGAGTTTCTGGTCATAGTTCTCTGCACACAGATGGATGATTTCTGGGAAAGTGTTGACAGAAGGCAGAAAGTAAGTGGGCAGATTAGACTGCCAGACCCCATACAGGTCACTGCTGTCCAAGTGACTGTTTCTCAATTGACAATATGTCTGCAAATGATTTATCTCTGCCACAAAATCTGTGATGAGAGCATCATCGTCCACCAAAGGTATAGCCTCTAGCTCCCTGTTGGGTGGATTTATGGGCAAAACATCCAGAGCAGCTGAAGTTGCCATTGTCTTGGTCTTTGCTGGTGGTTTTACTGTGTTCCAAGCTTGGTGTGAGTTCTGAGGAATGGTCTACTGCTCTCTGTTTGCAGTGAGCAGTTTTGGTAGTTCAAGGGGGCTGTCACAGGCTTATTTAATCTGTGGGGCACTCTGTTTTGAGGAAGCAGAGTGTTTTGTAGCTGGCTAGCTGGTCACTTGCAGAGAATTTGCTTATCAGAGGTGAGCGAAATTGACAATTTAGTTCTTCTAGCTTATGGCTTGGCCTTTTAGCTGCTCTTTTGTGAAAACTAGGCAGATTTTTACCGCGGGTGACGGGTTTCCCTGGAATTTCTTTTGTGCAGGGGTTACAGAGGTTTCTTTGGTAGTTTTCTGAGGTGAATTTCAACAATGTGGGTTCTTAAATTAAGTTGTATTGAGCAGGAAACAGGATTTGTATGGAGAACAGTGGACAAGAGGGTGCCTGCGGCAAAATACCTGGTTTAATGGCGTACGGGCGTTTGCAGCGGTCGAACTGGTTGAATTGTATGCGGTTGAGTCGACAATGGGGGCGGCAGCAATTCTAGCGGATCACTTTTGCTTTTCGACTATTGGAAATTGAATTTCGCCTTCAGCGGAGCTCCAGGTTGTTTTGCAGAAAATGATAAAAAATAACGGTTTTTACGCCTTTTTATGCATTTCGGGTGAATTGGCGCCTTTTTGTGATGACGTCATGCTGACGTCATCATGGGGCCAGGTACGGAGGAGGTGATGTGGCAGTGTGACGTGGGTGCCCAGGTGGCACTGACACGGTGGCAGGGTGAACAGGGCGATGCGCGGGGCAGGGGTGACGTGGCGGCACGGCGGCGGAAAAGTGGGGTGACATCACGCTGACGGGGGCGTGACGTCAGCGTGGGGGGTAGGGTGGTAAGTGGTCTCCCTGGCAGGCCCTTAGGCGGTAAGCGGTTTGGAGGGGGGGGGCAGCGAACAACTCCCGCGCCTGACGAGTGGCGGGGGTACAGCGGAAATACCGCCCATCCCCCGGACGCAAAAGGTCGGGCAGTTTGGTTGGTGGATCGACCGCCCACTGTAGGATGGCGGGGCGGGAGATCTGACGGCTGGCGGCGATCGGGATATGCCAGCGCTTTAAACAACAGGGGACCCGCCCGTTCATTATAATAATTGTTTAATAAATGGGTGCGGGGTGGGTTTAGAACTTTAGGTTTATGGGTTTTTCAGGTTTATTTAAGCGCTCATTTATTAAAAATCTTTTTATTTCAAACTTTATAATAAAGGGTTTAGGGCGGAGAAAAGGGGGAATAGGGTAAATAAGGGCGGGGAAATTGATTTTGCATTTTAACCATAGTTTTTCTTGCATCCATAGTTGTTTAGGAGGGCTTAGGGCTAATACTAACCCTTGAGGGGTTAATATTTCCCAAGGAAGGGATTTAGCTGCAGCAACTAGGGGGAGGGGGAAGTCAGGGAGCCAAATCATAGGTTAGTAATTAATATGGTTTATGAGGTGAATGAAGGGGTGAAGCCAAGTCAAGATGAAACTTTAACTTGGGGTATTTGAGGATAGATGAAAATGATACAAAAAGGATTTTTTTACACAAGAAATGTGGCTTCTTTTCATGCTTGAACTCCATGGTTTGACCAATTGGTTTGTGATATTAAGGAGTGGAGCTGGAGACTTGAGCAGATTTCAAGGCCCCTGGGGATGTTAGTAAGAAATGACTTCTGGGGGAAAACTGGGGAAGTTAGACATGCGTCCAGTGCTTGTCCTCCATTCTTTTCTTTGATGCCCACAGCCTGAGTGGCATAAGTTTTTACACTTAATAGGCCAATTGGTGATGGCCTTCCATTTCTGCAACCCCATTTATCTACCCCTCTACTTGCCTAGCATTTTTTGTTTCTTCTTGGAGGGTGCATTTAGACTTGCAGACCCTTTATGTGCCTTTTCTTTTCCATTGGCTTTTTCCTTTGATGTCCTATCTAGTACTACCCTTATTTCTTCCAAGGCCCCAGATTAAGCAGTTGGGAACCTTAGTTTCTCTGCCTAACTACTGATCTGCCAAGATTAAACAGTGTGGACAGATTTCTTTCTCTATTTTACAACAAAAATTGAAACATGGCATGATCCAGATTAGACTGTGGGATCATCCATCAAAACTTTAATAGGCATGAAGGCATGTACACACCTTGTCTTTCCTTGAAAATATGGGATCTTTGTAGCAGCAAAGCAGAGCATAGTTGGCACTTGAATTTGCCAATCATGAAATATGAAACCTATTGGTATAGGTATCCAGCACGTGGAACGACGAGGACCTTAGTCAAAGTGCACTGACCAAGGTCCATGGAGACTGCGTGGGAGGTGAATTTAGCTCCTGGGAGGTCTTGATCGGGAAACAGAGGCTTTTTTTGATGTTTGATTAGTGCTTAGGGCTTAGTGCTAATCACACGTCGCTGGGCGAAAAGCCCCAAATTGGAGAAGCCCCAAGTGCTCGATCGCATGAGAGTTGGGAAAATTGTGGGATAAAGGCTAAAGTGCTAAATGCAGGACCCGCTCCGAAAACTGGCAGTATTGATTGGGGACACCCTCAAATGATAAGTGGAATTGGTGAAAATGGAGCGATCCCACTCAGCGGTTGATGAGTGGCAAGTGGAGGAGAGAGAAAACTACCTCTGATTAAGAATTAACGGTCGAGCAAGTCAACCACATGAAATGTGCGTATGGTGTCGAATCTGAAGGCCCCAGATTGAACGACTGAGATCGCGCCTGATGTGGAAGTGGAATCGATGTGGGATTAAGTCGCAGTTTGTAAAGATTTTATGTCTGATTTGACTACCAAGGTGGCAGAATACTCATTCCACGACATAACGGAAAAACCAAACTGATGAAGCGAATTGGCACAGCTGTAGGAGGACATGTGGCCACTCCCTGTGAGCCTGACGATGACACCAAACAGGGAACTCCAAGCAAAGTTGTAGCAGGCGATTTGAAAGGAAGTGGAAGAGGAATCGAAGAGCCATGGATACGAATGGTTTTAAGCCATGAACAGAGAACATAATACATACAAGAGAGAAAGAGAAAAACAGCCAGAATCCCAAGAGGAGGATGGAACACAAAAAGGAAGAACATAGAGAAGAAAGATAGTGAAGCAAAAATAGAATAGAAGACAGAGGGCCAAGTTGACCGAAGGTAGCATTGAGCATGAGAGAGCTTGAGGGATTCAAGCCATCCTAGAAAGAATCTATCCAGAATGAGCACCACATTGGGCTCTCTCCATTGTAGACCAAAAGGTCATAGAGTTGGTGAAGAAAAGAGTTTGTGTACTCTGGTGGCTTGGGGCATCCAAGAACCACCCTATCAAGCAAATTCCATTTCAGGAGACTCACATTGAGCTCCTTCATTATAATTTTCCACTTCAAGACACAATAAAAGAAGGCCACCACTGAAAGCTGGACCGAAGATGTAGCCCTGGAGAATAGGGTGAACTCCTTATTAAATTTTTGTGTTCTTGTATTTTCTTACTGTGTTTCTATGTTGTTTTCCATTTCAAGTGTCTGTTCATTTTCAATCTGATCAATCCATTGCTTAAATAACATAGACACACACCAACACATGAGTATGTAATACCTTCAATTAAATAAATCTTTAACTGAGGTCACTCATAGGGTGATTATCAGATCAAGTGGTATTAGAGCTCGAGGCTGGAAGGTTAGACAAGATTGTGTTGGTTTAGCTGTTGAATGCTCACTAGATCAAAACGCAAATTAGGAGAAGGAGAGTTGGTCGAAACTAATCCTAAAATTGGAAGATTCTATCCTCAGTAGACAATGTCAGAGGAATGTTATATAGGGCCAGACCCTTAATTCATAGAGAATTTCCTAGCTATAAAGTCTATGGTAGAAGAAATGTATAGGGACTTTAGAAAGCATAAGGATGAAGATTCAACAGGTTCTAAACAAGATAAAGAAGAATATGAGTCTCATTCCCATGACCACTCAAAAGGAAAAGGGAAAGAGGAAAGCTTTTTCACACCTCCTAATAGCCTTGTGCATAATAAGAAAGAATCTTTGATTAAGCTAGATGTTAAATTTGATTTGTCTATATATGATGGAGAGCTAAATGTTGGAAAGTTGGAAAATTGGATTAGACAAATTTATGTGTATTGCAGAGTGCAAAACATTGACTTAGATAACAGCAAAATTCACCTGACAAGCCTACGCCTAGGAGGCACTGCCTTGGTTTGGTGGGAAGGCAGGACCCAAGCTAACATGAAAAGACATGGGAAGACTATCTCTGCTTGGAGTGACTTTGTTTCTACAATCAAGAAGTAGTTCTATCCATTGGCCTACATGCAACAAGCCATGATGAGTTGGAAAACTCTTCGATAGTTGAAAGGGAAAAGTGTGCAAGGTTACACTCAAGAATTTAGAAAGAGATCAGTGATTCTAGGGATCTCATTAGACTCACCGAAGACTATTTTAGAGTACTTTGGTGGTCTACATAGCTACATGAGGCATACCATCCTCATGTTTAATCCCACTAGTATAGATGAGGTATCTTTACAAGCTACTCTAGAGGAAAGAATGGAAATCTAGAAGTTGGGGGACCATCCCAACCCACTGTAGGTAAGAGCAAAGAGAAAAGAAAGTAGAAGTGGAAAGCAAGGAAGCCTAACACTGCACAGAAAAGCAAAGCTTCATGCACTCACTGTAAAAAGGAGGGGCATGATGATGAACACTGTTGGATTCTGCATCCAGAGCTGAGACCTAAGAATTCTGAGGGAAAGAAGAAGAAGACTGCTACAACTATTTAGAAATATTTGGGGTCAAACTCGGGAGATGAAACAATCATTGCAGCCACAGGTATAAAAGGTAAGAATTCTGAAGCATCTACTAGTAATTTTGCTCAAACTATTATTGATGAAGAACATGAGAGAAAAACACATGAGCTTTTCCATATTCGAGTTATTTCTAAACATCAAAATATTGATACTTTGTTTGATAGTGGCTCACAAGTAAATTTGATTTCTGAAGCAATTGTAAAGAAATTGGGATTAGAAACTACACCTCACAACAAACCATACCCATTAGGATGGTTGAATGATAAAGCACAACTACAAGTGACTAGATAGTGCAAACTCAAGTTTTCTTTTGGGTAAACATTTGTAGATGAGGTTGAGTTAGACATAATTCCTTTAGATATATGGGAATTGTTTTAGGAAGTGCTGACTTGTATAATAGAAAAGCTATTTTCGATAGAGCTGAGAATAAGTATCTACTTGCTAAAGATGGAAACAAATACTTTGTGAGAGCTCACAAGCTCAAGAATAATTATACTCTCATAAAATCAAGGTAGATGAAAAGAATGATAAATTCATGCAAACAATTCTTGCTAGTGGTTGTAAAGGAACAGAAACCTAACAAAACCAATGTATTTGAAGGTTGTAATGCTCAGCATCAAGTTGATATAGAAAGAATTATTTCAGAATATGATGTCCTGTTTCAAAAACCTAAAGGTCTGCCACCCAAAAAGGAAATAGTACATGATATTATTTTGTAGCAAGATGTTCCATTTCCTAACATTGGAATGTATAGGTTGTTTGCTTTAGAGAATGCTGAAATCAAGAAGCAGGTACAAGAGTTGCTCAAGAAGGGGTTCATCTGGCCGAGCACATCACCATGTGGGTCGCCAATCGTTTTGGTGAGAAAGAAAGATGGCTCATGGAGAATGTGCATTGACTACTGAGCAATGAATAAGATAACAATAAAAAATCGTTATCCCCTTCCTCGCATAGATGATCTTTTAACTCAATTGAAGGAAGCTATTTTTTTCACCAAGTTGGATTTGCACAGTGGATACCATTAGGTCAGAGTTGCAGAGCAAGATGCATGGAAGACTGCTTTCAAAACAAAGCAGAGATTGTATGAGTGGCTGGTTATGCCTTTTGGCTTGACCAATGCCCCTGCTACTTTCATGAGATTAATGAATGATGTACTCAGGCCTTTTCTTGATGATTTTGTCATTGTGCATCTGGATGACATTCTGATTTTTAGTAAAACGTGGGAAGAACACTTAAAGCATGTTAAGTAGACTTTAGATGTTTTGAAAAGAGAAAAACTTTATGTTAAACTCTCAAAATGTGAATTTGAAAAAACATCTCTAAATTATTTGGGTCATATAGTAGGGGGTGGTGAATTGAAAATAGATCCCTCTAAAGTGGTAGTCATTGTAAACGAGCCTAAACCTAAGTTTGCTATAGAAATGAGAAGCTTCTTAGGAGCGGAACAATATTGGAGGAAGCTCATTTCTAATTTCTCCTCAATTGCAGCTCCCTTACATGCTTTTACAAGATTTAACAAGGTGTTTCAGTGGGGAGTAAAAAATCAGAAAGTCTTCGACACCTTGAAATAAAATATTAGTACAACACCTGTACTAGCACTGCTTGATCTACAAAGACCATTTGAGATCCAAACAGATGCCAGTGACTATACCATGGGATCAGTGTTGACACAACACGGTAAACCCATATGTTATCATTCTGAGACTTTTAATCCTGCAATAGTTAACTATCCTACATATGATAAAGAATTGTATGCATTAGTTCAGAGTGTGAAAAAGTGGAAACATTACTTAATGGGCAAAGAGACAGTAATACATACTGATCATCAACCACTCCAATATTTACACTCCAAGACTAAGTTGCAGCAATCAAGACATTACAGATGGATGAGTTTTTTACAACAATTTCATTTAGTCATCAGATATAAAAAGGGCATACATAACAAAGTTGTAGACATGTTATCTAGACCCATTATAAATGCACCTACTATACTTAAGCATAAATATGTACTACATGAAAGTTACATTGAACAATTGGCTCAAGATATAGACTTTAAAGATGTATATGCAACTTTGAGTCAAGGCAAAATGGTAGAAGAATTGGATTGTCATGTGAAGGACCGACTCTTATATCATTGTGGGAAACTCTACATTCCACAAGCGGAGAGAGTAAAGATAATTAGGGAGGCACAAACTTCTTTGATATCATGTCACTTTGGGGTAAGTAAAATAGTTGCACAGCTACAAAGATTTTGTTATTGGCCAAAACTGAATGAGACAATTTCTAGATATGTAAGAGGGTGTACTATGTGTGCTAAAAGCAAGCCCAACAATAGAAAAATAGGCTTGTACATTCCCCTACCAGTTCCTTCTCATCCTTGAGAAAGTGATTCCATGGATTTTGTTGGACTGCCTACATATAGGAGAGGTCATGATTATCTATACGTGGTTGTGGATAGGTTCAACAAAATGTGTATTTTGATACCTTGTAATAAACCGATTATAGCTGAACAAACTACAAAACTATTCTTTGAACATGTATGGGTTCATTTTGGATTACCCACTTCTATTGTATCTGATCGAGACGCCCAATTTGTGGGGAAGTTTTGGTCAAGTTTGTGGGAGCTGATGGCCACCCAACTAAAGAAAAGCACAACTTTTCATCCACAAACTGGTGGCTAAACAGAAGTAGTTAATAAGACAGTGATCCAGTTACTCAAAGGATATTGCAGCAAACATCCTAAGCTTTGGGATGAACATTTGTGTTATGTGCAGGATGCTTACAACAGAGCAAATCACTCTTCTACACAGAGATCTCCTTTTGGGACCTGTTTTGGTTTCATACCAAGGTCCCCTTTGGATTTTGTCTTTGGTAAAGATACCACAGTTGATGGACACATTAATGTGGACAAGACAACTAGGTTTATTGAACAGATCCAGGAGATCCACCAACCAGTACAGGAACAACTGGAAAAGAGCCAAGCCAAATACAAGGCTAGGCATGACAAGCATTGGATGGAGCATAGATTTCAAGTTGGAGACCAGGTCTAGTTGTATATCAGCAAGGAAAGGATGCAAGGTGAAGGTAAAATGCTAAAGCCTATCAGGTATTGACCTTTTAGGATAGTTGAGAAGATTGGTGAAAATGCTTCTCGCCTTGATCCACCAGCTTACATGCACATCTACTCAGTCGTAAATGCAGATTGCTTGAGATTGTTTGAACCTTCAATGATTGAGGATCCTGAAGAGAAAAATTAATTACCTTCTATTGATGACCTACTGCCTGAATATCTTAATGAATTGCAGGAAGACACAGTCTTAGACAGGAAGGTGAGGACGACACGCAGAGGAGATGTTGAGTACCTCAAAATTGGACTTAAAGGTTCGAGGTCGAGCAGTGCAAAGTGGATTGAGATTGGCAAAGTGAGATAGCAGTACCCTCACTTAGTCGATGCTTGAAAGAAAACCAAATTTTGGTGGTCCAAAAGCTTTTCAGTGGGAAGGTCGTGATCTGAATTGGATCCATAAAGAATGTTAAACAGAACCATGGTTGTACCAAGTCAAGGCAGACTTCAAAGAATTTACAACAACGATCAAAAGCACCTCTAAAGCAGTGGCAATGGCAACCACTGTGGAATGACAAGGATCTCAGTCAAAGCGCGCTAACCAGGCCCATGGAGACTGCGCAGGAGGCAAATTTAGCCCCTGAGAGGCCCTAATCGGGAAACAGAGGTAGTTTTTGATGCATGATTAGCACTTAACACTTAGCGCTTAGCGCTAATCGCGCATCACTGGGCGAAAAGCCCCAAATTAGAGAAGCCCCAAGCGCTCAGTCACATGAGAGCTGGGAAAACCATGGGATAAAGGCTAAAGTGCTAAAGGTGGGACCTGTTCCGAAAACCGACAGTATTGATCGAGGGCACCCTCAAATGGTAAGCGGAATTGGTGAAAATGGAACGATCCCACTCAACAGTCGATGTGTGGCAAGCGAAGGAGAGAGAAAACCACCACTGATCATGTGTTAATGGTCGAGCAAGTCAACCACATGAAATGTGCGTATGGCGTCGAATCTGGAGGCCCTAGATCTAATGGCTGAGATCATGCATGATGGGGAAAGCAGAATCGACGGGGCATTAAGCCACAATTTGTAAAGATTTGATGCCTGATTTGACTGCCAAGGTGGCGGAAGACTCATTCCACGACGTAACAGAAAAACTAAACCGAAGAAGTGAATTGGCGTAGCTGCAGGAGGACATGTGGCCACTCCCTATGAGCCTGATGATGACGCCGAACAGGGAACTCCAAGCGAAGTTGTAGCAGGTGATCCAACGAGAAGTGGAAGAGGAATAGAAGAGCCATGGATACGAATGGTTTTAAGTCATGAATAGAGAACAAAACACAGATAAGAGAGAAAGAAAACGACAACCAGAATCCCAAGAGGAGGACAAAACATAGAAAGGAAGAACAGAGAGAAGAAAGATAGTGAAGCAACAACAGAATGGAAGACAAAGGGACGAGCTGACCGAAGGCAACATCGAGCACTAGAGAGCTTGAGGGATTCAAGCCATCCCAGAGAGGATCTGTCCGGATTGAGCAACACATTGGGCTCTCTCCGTTGTAGACCAGAAGGTCACATAGCTGGTAAGCAAAAGAGTTTGTGTACTGTAGTGGCTTGGGGCTTCCACGAACCACCCTTCCAAGCAAATTCCATTTCAAGAGACTCACATTGAGCTCCTTCATTTTAATTCTCTGCTTGAAGACACAATAAAAGAAGGCCACCATCAAAAGTTGGACTGGAGATGTAGCCTTGAAGAATAGGGTGAACTCCTTATTAAATTTTTCTGTTCTTGTATTTTCTTATTGTGTTTCTATGTTGTTTTCCATTTCAAGTGTCTGTGTATTTGCAATCTGGTCGATCTGTTGCTTAAATAACATAAACAAACACTAGCACATGAGTCTGTAATACCTTCATTTAAATAAATCTTTAACTAAGGTCAGTCATAGGGTGATTATCAGATCATGAACCATGGTTGATTTTAATATAGAGAAAATATTTGTCACAATGTGATATTGGACCATGATTGACCATGATTATAAACCAAAGGGGATTTATATTAGACCCAAGGATTAATATTATAAACCCTATGAATAATATTAAGCCCTAGGAATAAGAACCCTTATATTAATAAATCTAAGGGATTGATATTAGAAACAAAAGAGACTAATACTAAAAACACAAGGGATTATAAACCCAAGGGATAACTATTATAAAACGAAGGTATATAAACCCTAAGATAAATATTATAAACCCTAAAATAGACATGGTTGGCCATGGTTTACCATGCTTGATTTTCATATTGATACAATCTTTGGCAGAATGCGATGATGGACTATGGTTGACCATGATTATAAAACATGGGATTTATATTAAACCCCGAGATTAATATTATAAACCCTATAAATAATATTATACCCTAGGAATATGAGCCCTTAGATTAATAAACTTAAGGGATTGATATTATAAACCCAAGGGAATAATTCTAAAACCCCCAATGTTTTATAAACCCATGAGAATAATATTAAACCCAAGGAATTGATATTATAAAACTAAGGTATTTAAATTTTAAAAAAAAAATATAAACCCTAAAATAAACAAAGTTGAGGTTCACTATTGTTGACTACGTGTTGATGACTATTTTAAAACATTGATTATGGTGACTATGCGATTAATAAACTGAAGTGATTAAATTATCAGATTTATTAATTGCTTATATTTATAATATTAATCAAATAGGAGATAGGTTTTGATAATATTTAATATTCAATATATTGATAATATTAAATGTTAATTTGTCCATTGATCAATATTATTAATATTAATGTTACAATTAAATGATATTAATAGTTTTAATGTTAATAAGTTAATAACATTAAATGTTATTAATTTTTAATAATTATTATTATTAATAATGTTATAAATATTATTTTTTAAAAACCAGATTAATATTGTATTAATGATGTTATCAACAATTTCTGATTAAAAATTTATTTTCAATATGAATTTGAATATTATTTTATTATTAATGATAGTTTTTATCTATATTATTTAAGAGATATTATTTATTTATAATAATTAACTATTATAACTATAAAAAATACTATAAACTAATTTAAATATACCATAAAAATTTATAAATATAAGATGATATTTATTATAATTATTATAATAAATATTATTATAATTTTTTTTAATGATAATATTTATTAAAAACTAAAGTTAACAAAACTAAAACAAAAATATAAACTTAATAATATAAAAAATTCAAATTATATAAAATATTAAGAAAACTCAGTATTATATAACTTAAACAACCTAAAATCCTAAGCCTAAATTATAAAATTCTTAAGTAATTAGACTTATCAAAGTGTATTCAAAAAATTCAAAATAAAAAGCCTAAAATTAGAAAGTCTTAAGAAATGGGATTTATTAAAGTGATATTTAATTTTTGAAATGTTAATTTAAAAAAAAATTATTAATCTAAAATTTTAAATTGTTGAAATCATATAGGAAGGTTTTACATTTAATTTATTGAGAAAGGCATAAATATGACTTTTGTATATTTTATTATTCAAATTATCGCATAATATGTGCATCTTTGATGCCCATAAAAACTACTCGTTATTTGGTTTTTATTCCCCCATTTTACATTGTACTATATATGCATTTACTTTGATTTTATCTTTGTTGCTGGGAGTACATTTGTACACTTTTTTATTCAAATTACCTTGAATAATATGTGCACCTTTGCTGCAAAAAAAAAACTACTTATTATTTAGTTCTTATTCATGCATTTTACATTATATTGCATATACATTTCAACATCTACTATAAAAATTAAAGATCTTCAAGCTATTATCTACTATAAAAATTAAAGATCTTCATCCTTATAGCTTGAAGATATTTTAATTCAAAATTTATATAGCCTTTTTCTCATTTTACCATACAAATCCCACTATTTATATCTTTAATTTATATTTATATAACTTTTAATGGTTTATATTTTACTTTCGAATATATAAATAAATTTAATTTCTAGAAAAATTAACTTGATATTTAAACTTTAAACTACACTATACCTAAAACCTACAATTTTAACAAATCCATATATAATTTCTAAAAACATAATCCAAAAATATATAGGAAAACCAAAATTTAAGAACTATTAAATCAAACTGAAGAATATTAATCTTCCCATTAACCTTATACCTTTAGCTAACAACATCATAGTTATAATAGGTTTAAGGCATATTTTGTAAATAAGTATTTCCTTGTGCACACTTATTGAAGACATTTCATTCTGTAAATGCTAGGAAAAAAAATGACTTTAAAACAATATATTGCAAGAAAATAAAATGTGCTTATATGTGTCTTTCAACCAGATATATCCGAATAGGAGTAGCTACATGGTTTTAATGAAAAAATTGCATTTTTATTTGTAATTCAATTTAACAAATATGGAAGTGGGGCAATGAGTTTTTGTAAAATGAAAGGATTAACATATAAATGAATGCCATATAATAAATATATATATATATTATTATATATATATATATATATATTTTATTTTTATGTGCAAGGGACTACTAATTTATATGGGCGAAGAAACAACAATAACTAGATCCTAATTGATTATTGTGTTAGATTAATTTATCTCATTACAGAAGCAGTAACTATTGTTGTTCTCAACACGGTTAGAAAATGGTACTATGTAAAAATATATATGATTAAATAACAATATAATTAGTTGAATATTAATTTAAAATTATTTATGTATCATTTGTAATACTAGCATAATAATAAAGATAAAAAAAAATGTAAATTAAAAATACTTAATTTTATTAATTAAATAGTGTGTACAACTAAATTTATTCTTGCATTATTAAATCTAAACCATGCATGAATTATTTTTTATTAAAAATAAAAATAAAAAGCTCTATATTAAAATAAACGAGCCTTATATACTTAATTAAAATTGGCATTTCTAATTCCAATCATAATGCAACACCATAAGATTCATTCCTGACGTTATTATTTTGTTCTATTGGCAATGCCATTGATCACTGGTGAGCATTTCTTATAATTCTCTGTAGTTGTGAAATCCATAATGTATTTGGTTTGTGTAGGTTCTAATTTGGCATGATTGAGTCTGGCAAGCCTCAAAACTTAATGTTTGAAAATTTGAGAAGTGAACTGTGTGAAAAATATAACCCCTTCTTTTTATCATAAATTAAATGGTATATAGTTAGTGGATATTCATTTAAAAATATTTATATATCGTTTACGTAGTAATAAAGATAAAAAATAAAATAGTAAATTAAAAAGCTTAATTTTATTGATTAAATAGTATTTACAACTAAAATTATTATTGCATTATTAAATCTAAACCATATATGCATAAACTTTTATTAAAAATAAAAATACAAAATTCTATATTAAAATAAACCATACTTATCAACTTAGTTAAAGTTGGCATCTCTAATTCAAATCATAATGCAACCCCATGGATTCATTCGTGGTGCTGCTATTTTATTTTATTTTTATTTTATTTTATTTTATTTATTTTATTTATTTATTTTATTTATTTATTTATTTATTTATTTTTTTTTTTTGGCAAGTCAGTGATCACTGGTGGGCATTTCTTATAATTCTGTGTAGTTGCAAAATACATAATGTATTTGGTTGTGTAGGTTCTGATTTGGCCTTGCTAAGTCTCGCAAGCCCCAAAATTTAATGTTTGAAATTGTCAGAAGTAAACTGTGTGAAAATTCTCAACCCTATTTTTATCAACCAGGCCTATCAACTTAATTAAAATTGGCATCTCTAATTATAATAATAACGCAATTCCACAAGATTCATTTGTGGGACTATTATTTTGTTATGTTGGCAATACCACTAATCACTCATGGGAATTTCTTATAATTCTTTGTAGTTGCAAAATCCATAATGTATTAAACAATCCAAAATCCATAATGTGTAGAACAAAAATAGACTAAAGAAAATAAGGGGGATTCCCATGTAAATTAGTCACTAAAATTAAAACTAAAATACAATAAAGGTTATAGAATAAAAATATATTAAATAAAATCAAGGTTGTTAACATTCAATATCTATGTCGAAACATGAAAACCCCAAAATATATTAAGGGTTTAATATTGTCACCTTTCAGTAGTGAGACTGGATCTCTTGATCCTATATGCATGTGCCAGAGCCTGCATTATATATTATAATTACACAATCACAACAAAAATGTTTACAAAATTTATTATAATTACATAGACTTTCATGTATAACCTAACTAAACCTAATCTTCCAGCACAAGAGTAAGGCTATACATACTGAGTATATAAAACCTGGCTTGCTCCTCCACGACCAAAGTCGCAAAATGTTTGTTGGAAACATTCAAGAAAAAAGAGAGAGGCATGAATGCAATGCTTGAACTTGACATGCCATATCAAAGCGCACTCTGAAACCCAATAGAATCCCATAATCTACCATCCATTTCATAAACATTGATTCGATTTGAATGATTGAATTCAAGGAGTCAATTTGGAGTATTTTGTTCTACTACTGGAGGAGAATTCCAACAGTCAAGCGTTACATGATTAAATGAGGGGATAACTACATGTGTTAGGTTGTGCATTGGGGAGGAAATCGTCGTTCCATTTTTTATTTTTCATCTACTTTTTATTGTTTTCTTTAATGTCATTTTTGTTAATCCTCATACGTGGAGATAAGTGAGAGTCACAGTAAATTTTTAATCATCATTTGGTAAAATATTAATTTAAGTAGGGTTTAAAAACCTAATTTAGATATGCAAGGAAGTTATCACTTTTAATTTCATTCATTGATGGAGTGGCTACGACGAGAATATACTAGAATCTTTTAGTTTAGACCATGAGATTAAAGAGATTAATTAACAAAAGGATTAAAATGGCCAACTCCAATAGGGGGACATCTATTGACATAATTAAAAAAAATGATTAAAATGACCAACTCCAATAGGGGGGGCATCGGCATAAATCTTTTAAATCTTTGCAAGAATTTATGACATGAGCGTGATTGGCTAAAGAGATACTTGGCTCAGTTAATCTATGGTCGGGTGGAATGTAGTAGTCCCATCCCGGGTTGGCTTTTGCATTCATAAATAAGAGGTTCTTTCCTTGACATCTTATGTGTAAATGTGTTAGTTTATATGTGGATTCTATGGTTGATGTATCCTTGATATTTCTATTGTTATTATTCTAGTTATAAGCATGTATTATGACATTGATGATGTATGGCTCTCCTCGTGTTTTGATTTGTAAATGAATGAACCATGTATCTATGACCTAATATATGATAATGCAACTAACGATATAAGGGAATAATTCTTCTTGGTGATTCTCATCTAAGTATGGGACCTCTATGATCAGATCTATTGTTTAAACCTCTAGGTTACATATTTGTGACATGTTTGATGTAATTCCCGTCATGGGTCCACTCAATTCCTTGTTCAAGTAGTTTCATTCGTATCATTGTTCTGTTCTTATCTTTAAGCTCGTAAGGTGTCACGGAGTTCTGGGTAGTGACCTGGGCTTTGTGCCTAAAAAGGTGGCAGAAATCCCAGAGTCGCAGGCACCGGCCTAAGGAGAAAAGTCCCCAGACACATGCATACCCATGCTGTGGGAGCGTCTAGCGCCTCCTAGACACACCCTTTCCCATATCAAGGGAGCATTGAGGGATTTAATGGTCTAAAACTTCAGTTGATCTTAGGGGTTGGTTACCTAAGTGGTTGGGATGGCTACTGGGAGTTCTGTTGTTGATGTGGGAGGTCTGTGTCGTGTGTTTCTATCAATTCCACTTCCTGAAGGTCACCTAGGAGGTTGAATCCCATTATAGTGGCTTCTCATCACATATTTACCCAGTTGGCCAGTTACTTGGGTAGATGTGCGATGAGAGTGTTACAAATGACCTTACCTTATAGTTGGGTTTACACCTGAAAGGGTTTCCCAAAGAGCATATATTGTGTCTTATGTGTGTGTGTGTGTGATTATTTTTTAGTTCTCTACTTTTCTACACAATTTCTATTTGCATACATGCACTAATTACACTTAAATATACAAATATTAAAGTTTAATAATGATATAGTTGGATATTGGTGGCCAGTCACCTATTGCACTTGGACCCCCACTGTTGTTTCTTTTAAGTTTCATTAGTTGTAGCATAACTTACTATTTTTGGTAGTTTTTCGAGTCCTAAACTTTCAGAGCCATTTTGAGGGGCTAAAAGACATTTATAGGGAAACTAGAGACACCAAAAAAGTCCCACGCCAGTTTCATTAGTTTATTTTCGGCCTCTTCTTCTAGATCTTCAAAACGAGGTATTATGATAGCCAAACAAAGATTGTGTGCCAAAGTTATGACCCCCAGAGGTTGATGTACCAAGTACCCAAACGAGGCCCACAATTTTGGTGCTTCATATCATAGGGTTAGGTTTTTGGATGTTTAGGTTTTTAGATTGTTTCTCAATAATAAATAGGTTGAATATTTGAAAACGTTTTTGTAAGAAATCACATTGGAAGATTTAGGATGAACGACACAAGTTGGTTCAAAATGCATCGACCTAAATCTTCCAATGTGATTTCTTCTGAAAAAACTTCAAATATTCAGAAATTGAATCATAGAAGCTTGAATTTGAATAATAAATAGGCCTTTGAGCCTCATTGTAACACAGTTAAGAGGCATGTAACCACCACATCTCTTCTTAGAGATAAGATACCATCGCTTGATCTAGTTTATTTCCATTATTTTTGTAAGCATATTTCAGCATTTGATTGACCCAAGCGGATGGTTGTTGCCACCCACCTATCCCACTTGGACGCCCACCACTATCTCTTTCAGTTTTTTAGTTTCCTTAACTGTAGCACAGTTTACTATTTTTGGCAGTTTTTCAGGTTCTAAACTTCTGGAGCCATTTTTAGGCCCTAAATGATGTTTTTTTGGTAAATTAGCAATCATCAATTGCTATTTTTCCAAATATACATTGTTTAGGACCTCAAAACGGATTTGGAAGTTCGGGACCCAAAAAACTACCAAAAATAATAAATTTTGCTTCAATTAAGGAAACTGAAAAACTGAAAGAGACAGTGGTGGGGGTCCAAGTGGGATAGGAAGGTGGACACCAACATCCACCTGGATCATTCCTCCCCCCTTAGGAAGCGATGATCCTGATTGTGTTGAGTGCCTCCATGATATGGGTAAACTTCTATTGAAGTTGGTCCCTGGTGAGATGTTCTGCAATCTCTAATGTGTTCAGTAATTGTGGAAAGCATGGTCAAGAGCAGTCCACATTGAAAACTTGCTGAACGAAAAGGAATGGGAGAATGTTGTGCTCCAAAGAATTGTTTCCCACAACCTTGGTAATGGTGTAAGGATCATATCAGAGTGGTTTGAGCTTCTGATGGGCTCTTGTAAGGCATTCTTTATGCAAATGAACCAAACTTTGTTTCCCACCTGAAACTTATGTGGCACCTGATGTTGATCATGTTGCTACTTTTACTTGGAATTTTCCACAATGGAGCAATGATATATTAGCCCATTAGGTAGAGGTGCTTCCGAAGTCTGATCAAAAGAAGGCTTGACTTGACAGTGCAACGGTACCCCTGTGGGCCAGGAGAAGATGTCCATGTATTCTTTCATGACTGCATCCACCTACTTTTGCTACGTGGAGGAATCCTTCCTAGGGACCATGGATGTGGCTACAATCTTCCCCTTACTTTGAGAGCACACTAGAAAAAAAATAAATTTCCTAGTCTCGGAGATGATCTTACTGTATTTCTTAGTAGAGATCAAAGAGGTGGCAGTAGGTGGGGCTACCTCCGGTATCCTATATAATGTATTACCCCAAGAAATAATCACATACTGAGGTCTAGAATCATATACAACATGTCACTTCCATAAGTATGGTTGTCCTAATAATACATCAAAAACATTGAGAGGAGCAACATCACACAATACCTCATCTGTGAAGGGCTTGATGTTGTAGAGAAGGCGACATTGTTGATTGACTGAGAGATCTCATTATTGGTGAAGCCACCCGATACTGTATGGCTACGGGTGTGGTGTAGTTGGTAGACCCAACCACTTCACAACCTCTATTAAAATTAGGTTCTTTTCACTCCCACTGTCAAAAATGAATTGCAATGACAAACCATTCACCCACATCTATGAGTGGAAGAGATGCTCCCCCTCCTCTGGATCTTTGGGATCGTGATTTTGGATCTTGGCAGTGGCAACAGTGGCACTGGGCTTCACATTAATAATCTGCTTCCCTTTGTCATTCCTCTTATCAGGTTTTGACTCAGGGTCTAAACATGCATCTTTTGAAGCCTTCAACTTGGCCACTAGTGACTACTTGACCTGACACTCACTTGTGTTGTGAGTGGGGATCTTGTGGAACTCGCACCAATTTCTTGTGTTAATATTTGACTTCGTTGTGGTTTTCGTTTCTTCAAGCTTCAACGGGTTGTCTTGGGTCACCCTGCCTTGGCTTTGTCCTTTTTCTTCGAATTCACAAATCCAAAGTCTCACTTCTTTTGTTAAAATTTTGCTCAGTCTTTACAGCATATTGGTACACCATGCCGAGCGAGGAAATGTATAGGAACCCCATCTCATCCTAGATGTACATGTGTAGGCAGCCGCAGTACTTGAGTAACAAATGTTTCTCAGAATCCTTGATACCCAAGTTCCTGTGAAGGGAACGAAAGACATTGGTAAACTTCGGCACATCGTGGTCCCTTGCTTGTCGTAGTGTGGTCCACTTTATGTATTTATCCTTATAGCTTCCGACAGGGTAGTACTACTACTTGATGGCATCCCGGAATGAATTCCAAGTGGGTGCAACTAAAAACAACGAGGTTTCCCTCTCATCCTTATGCTCAAATTAGGTTTCCCACCAGTGTTTGACATGGGGGGGGCAGCTTTGAGAAGTGCAAAAATGATATTTTCCCAGCACGAAAAATCATGAATAGAAAAATATCCTTCTAGTAGATTTAACCATTTATCTATGGAATCCGCATCTATTTGACCCTCAAATACGGGAATGTAAAATTTGACTTGTACCTTAAAGGGTGTGGCGCTTCCAGAGTAGATGCTGGAAGTATATGTGTCACCCCTAGGTAGCCACTAAAGGAACTGGGCAAAGTTTTCTATCATCGCATTCCTTTGTCACTCAAGGGCTTCTTCGAGAAAATTTTTGATATGATCTCCTACCCCCTCATCTTTCTTCTCTTCTACCATGGGAGGTGGTCAGGATTTGCGAGGCTGGTCTTGCAAAGGTTTGACCAGTTGAAGCCCTAACTCCTTATATCCTGACCTCATTGGGGACATGAAAAGAAAAACATAGAAAGAGTAGACCACCCTGATTCCACTTATTCGAATTTAAACAAGAACACAACAAATTACATATATAACCATAATACGAAGATGCAACAGAAACACTTAATTTCATTAATATCAAATACTAAAGTTTTCTCAGAAACATAATGGAAAGAAGACTAGCTCGGGTGATTATAGATTATCTATGAGAAGAGATGTGGCATGTACATGCCTCTGAACTGAGTTACAATGAGGCTCAATGGCATTTTTAAATAAGAGAAAACCTTAAACAACCAAAACACTAACCCGAGGAGATGTAACACCAAGAATTTATGGGGCCCTTTGGGGTTAGTTGGGCAGCTAACTTCCTGGGGCCATCACTTGGTCATATTATCTTCGTTTGATGCGTATAATACCTCGTTGGAAAGATATCTCTAAGGATTATAGTTGTTGACGTGATTGCCATAGCAATCAATGATTTCTATGGAAATCACGTCAGCAGATGTATTCCTCAGAGAGATCTTTCTAACCAACGATTGCTATAGAAAGTGTATCAGAAACTATAGTCCTATAAGAGATCTTTCCAACTAGGTATCACATGCGTAAAACAAAGATAATATGACCAAGTTATGACCTTGGTAATTTGGATGCCTAACTAATCGCAACAGGGACCATAAACTCTTGGTGTTACATCTTCTCGGGTTAGGGTTTTGGTTGTTCAGGGTTTTCTATTATTTAAAAGGTCTTTGAGCCTCATTGTAACCTAGTTTAAAGAAATGTAGCCATCACATCTCTTCTCAGAGATAAGCTATTATCCATTATGTTTGTAAGCAAACTTCAGTATTTGATATTAATGAAATGAAGTGTTTTCTTCTTGCATCTCTGTATTTGTGGTTATATCTGTAATTTGTTGTGTTCCTGTTTAAATCCACATCATTGATATAAATGAAATGAAGTGTTATTTATGTTGCTTCTTTGTATTTATGGTTATATTTGTAATTTGTTGCATTCATGTTTAAGCTTGGATTAGTGGTATCAGAGTGGTTTTCTCTTTCTCTATTTTTCTTTGCATTTCCCCAACAAGGTGGGGATATAAGGATTTAGGGCTCAAAATGGTCAAATCTTTGCAAGACCAACCTTGCAAATCCTGACAACCTCCCATGGTAGAAGAGAAGAAATACGAGAGGTTAGGAGATCCTTCAAAATATTTCTCGAAGAAGCCCTCAAGCAACAAACGAACACGATGATGGACAACTTTTCCCAAATCCTTCAGCGGCTACCCAATGGTGACACATCATCTTCTAGTAGCCACTTTGGAAGTGCCACACCATTTAAGGTACAAGTGAAATTTGATATCCCCATATATGAATGTCAGATAGATGAGGACACCATATATAAATGGTTAAATATACTAGAAGCATATTTTTCTATTCATGATTTTTCCGTCCAGGAAAATATTACTTTCACACTTCTCAAAGCCACCACCCACGTTAAGGACTAGTGGGAAACCTACTGTAAGTAGAAGGATGAAAGTTCACCCTCACTATTTTCAATTGCACCCACTTAGAAATTTTTTTGGGATGCCATCAAGGAGAAGTACTACCTTTCCAAGAGCTATATGGATAAATAAATAAAGTGGACCACACTACGACAAATAAGGGACTAAGAAAGACATGCCAGAGTTTAAAAATGTTCTTCATACCCTTCACACGAAGTTGCGTATCAAATATTTTGAGTGATATTTGGTACTCAAATATCGTGGCTGTCTACATAGATACATCTAGGATGAGATGGAGTTCTTGGACATCTCCTCGCTTAGCACAACATATCAATAAACTATCAAGATTGAGAAAAAGTTTAAACGAAAGAAGTGAGACTTTGGATCTATGAATCCGAAGCAAAGGAAAGGTGCCCCCAAGATGAAAAACAAAGGACAAAGCCGAGGTAGAGCAACCCAGGACAACCCATCGAAGCCACAAGAAAATAAAAACACCATGAAGATAAAGGACAAGGGAAAATGGTGTGAGTTCCATAAGAGCTTCACTCACAACATAAGTGAGTGTTGGGCTAAGTAGTCACTGGTGGCCAAGCTAAAGGATTCTGAATCAGATGCGTGTTCTGACTTTGAGTCAAAAACCAATAAGGGGAATGACAAAGGGAAGAAGATCATTGATGAGAGCCCAGTGCCACTGTGGTCACCACTAAGATCCAAAAAATTAAGCTTGAAGATCCAGAGAATGGGGGAATGCCTCTTACACTCATAGATTTGGGTAAAGGTTTCTCCGTTGCAGTTCATTGTCAATAGCGGAAGCTAAAAGAACCTCATTTCAGCAAAGGTCATGAAACGATTGGGCTTAGTGACTACAAAAAATCCACAATCATACACCATCGGGTGGCTTCACCAAGGATGAGATCTTCTCATCAGCCAATAATGTCACCTTCCCTACAACATCAAACCCTTCATGGATGAGGTACTATGTGATGTTTCTCTTCTTGAATTTTGTGATGTATTATTAGGACAACCATACTTATGGAATGACATGTTGTACATGTGTCTAGACCTCGCCCTGTGATTATTACTTTGGGAAATAAGTTATACAAGATACGAGAGGTAGCCTTGCCTATTGATATCTCTTTAATTTCTACAAATAAATGTAGTAAGATCATTTCAGAGACCAAGAATCTTGTTTTCCTTATGATTCACCCTCAGGGAAAGAAGAAGATTGTGGCCTTTGCTTCCAGACAGGGCTCCTTTTCATGGCCACAACATATTGGATAATATTGTAGAGTACAAGGACATATTCACCTCACTTGCAGGGATACCTCTATACTAGTAGGTCAAGCAATCCATCAATTTGACCCCAGGTGTGCCACTACCCAATGGACCAATATATTGATGCTCTATTTTGGAGAAAAATCAAATCAAGAGGTAGATTCAAAGGTTTTGTAGAATGGGCACATCATGCCAAGTTCATCACCCTATGGGAGCCTGATCATATTGGTATAGAATAAGGACGGGACTTGGAGACTTAGTATTGACTATCAAGCATTGGACAATATCACTATTCGAAATAGGTACCCAATCCCACGCATTAATGACCTTTTGGAATAGCTCAAGGGGGCCAAATATTCTAGCAAGATTGACTTGAAGTCTAGTTATCACCAAGTTCTTATTGAACACTATGATGTGTGGAAGACTACCTTCAAATCCAAGAAGGGCCTTTTCGAATGGTTGGCCATGCCTTTCGGGTTGAAGAATGCCCCCATATCCTTCATGATATTGATGGATGACATCTTGCGACCCTTAAAGAATGCATTATTGGTGTTTTATTTAGATTACATCTTGATCTTCAACTAGAGTTGGGAAGAGCACCTCCACCATATTCTACAGGTCCTCCAAACCCTGTGACAACACACATTGTGTGAAAAATTAGAGAAATGCACTTTTGGCATGACCCAAGTTCAATAATTGGGGTACATCATTTATGAGCAGGCTGTGCATGTGGACCCATCCTAGATATAAGTCATTCAAGATTGGCTAGCCCCGACCACTCTAACAGAGCTCCGTAGCTTTCTCGGCCTTGCCAATTTCTACCACAAGTTCGTGTTGGGGTTCTCACATATCACTTAGCCTTTGAGTCAAGTCACCAACATAAGGAATTTTCTGAGTTGGAGCATAATCTCTTCTCCACACTAGTGCTCACATTACCAGAACTGCAACAACCATTTGAGATCTATATAGATGCCTCAGACTATGTTATTGGTACTTTTCTTACCTAGCAGAGGCATCCAGTGGCATATCACAGTGAGATACTTTCAGACATAGTCTGAAAGTATCCGACCTATGAAAAAGAGATATATTCCATTTTGCAGGTCTGCTAATAATAGAAGCATTAATGATCCGGATTTAAACAAGAACGAAATAAATTATAGATATAACCATAAACAGAGAGATGCAGTAGAAATAATACTTCATTTCATTAATGTTAAATACTGAATATGCTTACAAACAGAAATGGAAATAAACCAGCTAGGGCGATGGTAGCTATCTCTAAGAAGAGATGTGGCAGCTACATGCCTCTGAACTATGTTACAATGAGGCTCGAAGGCCTATTTATTATTGAAAATCAATGGAAAAACCTAAACGTCCAAAAACCTAACCCTAGAAGATGAAATGCCAAACTGTGGGCCCTGTTTGGATAAATTGGTACATCAACTTCTCGGGGTTGTAACTTTGGCATACAATCTCCGTTTTACATGCACAACATCTCATTAGAAAGATATATCCGAGAACTACAACTTTGGAAAAATAAATGTTGATCCATGAACCCATGTTGCTCCCAGGTTTCCCAAAAAATGTCATTTAGGGCCTCAAAACGGTTCCGGAAGTTCAAGAGCCAAAAAACTATTAAAAATAATAAACTGTACTACAATTAAGGAAACTGAAAAGATGAAATTCACAATGGTGGGGGTCCAAGTGGACTTGGAGGGTGGACAGCAATATCCACCTAGATCAATTACATTTTTGGGAAGAAAATGATCATCGACACCGACCATCGACCCCTACAGTTCATACAGACACAAGGGAAGTTGCAGAATAATCACCATAAAAAATGGTTCACATAGCTGCAACAGTCCCATTTTAACATTAAGTACAAGAAGGGTAGCACCAACAATGTTGTAGAATATCTCCGCTGACCGTTGGTCATGGTGTTGATGTTGGCTTAAGGGGGTTTGACCCAGGTTCAAAGTTATTTGCACCAACCAAAAAAACCCTAACCGCTGGCCCTTTCAAAAAAAACCTACATAGTGTAGGTTGCAGTCTCACCCGAAGCAGTATTGGGGGATGCTAGAACCAATTTTTTGCATCCAGATACTGTATGATGTGTATTCTAAAGTCCTTATGGCTCAGATCTTCCTTCGCATAGATCTATACCTTCATATGGTCCACTACTACAACTCTGTCCAATGGCTTCAAACTGTTGCATCAAATCCGTTGTGGTGTACCTAACTTTATCCCCAATTTCATAGAGGTCCCCTTCAATGAGGATCATTGGGTCAATGCATGCTTTCTTTTTTGATTTGTGCTTCTTCCTTGGCCCAAAAATTGTCTCCTTACCGTGCTTCCTCAATGTGAAGGGATTTCTCTACTCCTCCCCTCCATCTCCACCCTGATTGTATAGTTTCTGCTCCTCAGTATGTTGGGAAGATGATCCTTCAACTTCCTTTGTGTCAGTGTGTTATATCTCAGCATGCTCTTTCACAACGCACTCTCTTTCAACAGCTGCCTTAGCAGCAACTTCTTTCTTTCTCTGATCAGCCAATGCTCGCAGCACTTCCTGTGCTACTTCTTTCCATTTCCATGTATCCATCATTTGCACAACAAATCTTTATCTTCCCTCACTAGTACCTGCACCAACATCTGTGGGTTGTTTCCACTCTGTTGGCAACCTCCCCACATTTTATTTCACATCTATCTCTGAGACTAGGTATGGCAACTTGTTCCATATATGCTTAGGGTCCCATCTCCCCCAAATCGATACATTATGGAAGTCGTCATTAAAATCTGTGAAGGATAGTAATTGTTTACACATGGTTGGATATAACCTTGCACGATGACTTATCACTATGAATAGGTCCATCTCAAACAATATCCAAAAACCTTTGACTCCATGATTCACTCTGGATCCTTCTGTTATCACCTGGATTGAGCCTCAGGCTGAAGGAAGGCGATGTTAGGGTAACCACAAACCATGCTTAGCCAAGTAGCTAGCCCTACTAGGTAAGGAGAGGGCTCTCTCCATAAGGATCTCAGCTAAATTGACTAGATCTAGAAACTAATATTAGGCTAGGTATAGTATGAAGGGTTTTGCTAGATCAGGAGGAGTCAAAAAGTTAGGGCAAGGAAGTTAGGTCAAAACTGCAGGGTGTTAGATGGGCCAAGGTAGGCACAATGATCATAACCTTAGGGTTTGATGGATGAGGTGAATATATAGGTGAGGAGCTAGGAAGAGCATGTAAACCTCATGGATTCTTCCTAAACTGAAGAAAACATAGACTGTGAAATGTCTACCCAAAACAAAGCATAAACGTTATGGATTCTGCCTTTCAGACTTGTATACATTCACATAAAGAATATGAAATGATGAAATGGAATAAACAATACATTTTAACACATGAAAAAATAAGAAAAACTAAACTGAGCATCATACCACATGGATCCCAAAGAAATATCTACAATTTCTCATTAATCTCCTGCTGTAACTGGTACAAAATGTTGTCTATTAAAGCCCTAAACAATCCCACCGAATCCAACACTTTACAATCAGAAATAAAATTAAGATATAGAACTCAATTCAACCTCCTCCCATCCTTGGGGGTTGAATCCCTAATATGAGGAACTAATCCATCAAAATCTGAACAAGAAACTAGAATCTAGGAAACCCTAACAACTTGCCCCTAAAAGTGAGGAAATTGATTCATTTGCCCTCAAGATAACTTTTAATCTAATGAATCTACCTTCTTGTACTTATTATCCATCCTATTTACATACCTAGTAACCATTTACATTAGTAAAACACCATCCATGAGAGGAAACCCAAAATTACAGTCAAGGCACAGTGAAGTGGAAACCCAACATAATTTTTGTCCTATGTGCAATGCCCAATCTCTATGCGCAATGCTTTTTGCAGGACCATTTTAAAGGTATTCCCGGTGTCCAAATTGATCTCATAATATCTCACTAGAAATCTCTTCAAGTATACTTTCCATAACATCTTGAATTTGTTTATTTAGAGTTCATTTGACCCATCAAAAACTGATTCTCCCAAGACTGCTTCTGTGTGTCAAAAAGAGGGCAGAAAGGTCACTTTTTCACTGTTCTTTGACCTTTTGGTTGACCCGTTTTGCTCTAAAAGCTTAGAAAATTCACAAGGTGCATGTACTCATCATTATGAATCCAAAAATGCTGACCATTTCCTCATTGGATGCACCTAGGAAAAGCACAGCGGCAATGGCGCTGCGCATAGAGCCAAAATTTATGTGTTAAAAATTGCCAAATTCTTCAAAAGGAAAAAATTATTCAAAACTTGCTTGAAATTTGTGGAAAAGATCACCATTAAGTATCTTGGTTAGCCAAGGAAGCTTCATTAAGCAACCTAAGCCTGTCACCCTCCTTTTTGCCTTTGAGTGCTTGTTTTAGCCTTGTTTTCATTTGCTTGACCCTTATGTTGGAAATCTTATTCCGGGTCTTGTAATGGTGAGCCAAATGCCTAAAGATTCAATTGTCCTTGTTGGCCTTTTGTAGCAGCTTCTCCAAATGCAAATTGACTCTATCAAGCCAAGTTTCTATATCCTCCTCAATTTCCTTCTCAATTCTTTGTTTTATAGTCAAGGTAGTTGGTGTTTCTTCCTCTTGCATTACTGACTTGCCCTTGTCACTTTTCCTCTTTGCTTTGAGAACTTCTAGCTCCATGAGGGCTTTTTTGTCACTTAGCTACTTGTTCCCTTGCTCAAGGTATAAAATGACATACTTAACTCTCGCCAAGTTGTCCATTAGTTCATGGATTTGTGGATATTTTTCCCTTATGGTTATGCTTTCATTTGTTGCCTCACCTTGAGCCTCCAAGTCAACTATCTCAATGCTATGATGGATGTGTGCTTGTTTTGGTTCACCATCTTCCATCAAATCAAATTCCCTTTCCTCCTCATCATCAAGGCTTTCCTCCAGCATATTTCCTTTCCCTTTATGCAACCGTTGCACCTATTGTACATGTTGAGTCAATGAGGAAGGCAAAGTCCCTTCCACATTTCGTGGAGAAAGCATTTTCCTATGAGCTGATGAAGAAGGCAAGGCCCCTTCCAAATCAAGTGGAGTAAACACTTGTCTATCTATTGCAAACAACTTTCTAGCCCCTCTCTGATAATTCTGCCTCCCTTATGTGGTTTTCTCTGATGCTGAGCTTCATCTCCCATGCTATCCTCTTTATCCATGTCTTTTGAATTTTAAGATTTAGAAAACTTGTTTAGAGGTTCTAGGTGGCAAAAGAGCAATTTGGATGGTTGATACGGTGGTTTTGGTGCTTGCTGGCCCTATGCACAGCGCCTTTTACAAGTGCACAATGCTCTAGATCTATGTGCATTTCCGTACAAAAATTCACTGGCAAACAACCCCTATTCGCAGTGCTCTATCTCTATGCGCAATAGCTCCTTCTCTATGCATAGCGCATCCTACTTAATGCGCAGTGCCTCCTTCTCTATGCGCAATGCCTTTTTAAAGGCCAATTTTGGAGGCTTTCTTAGTGTCCAATTTGAATACATGATAACTTGTTGGAAAGGTATCTCTCTTGGCTACACAATGGACCTATCAAGCACTGAAAATGATCAATTATAGCCCCTTAAAGGTCAATTCTCCCAAGACTTGTAAAAACGTGCAGAATGAGGGAGCAATAATGAAGTGTTCTCCTGCAGGAAACCTTTGGAGGTCTTCCTAAACTCCAAATTGAGTGCATGATAGCTCATTGGAAATCTTTTATTTTCCAGTTATCATTTGAATCATCATGAAAGTCATTTGGAGACTCCAGATAGAAGAAAAAGTGATTTTTCCAAAGTAACTCCTGAAGTGCATCAACTCTCTTGTAGCAATTGTATTTTTGACATTTCTCTAAAACCATGAAATCTGTGTAAAAATTGAAAGAATATTTTCATCCTTGGCCTATTATGGACAAAAATATCTCTCACTTTTGCCAAATTCATCCCTGTTTTGTCTAAAATATAGTTTGAAGAAAATTCGGCCCTATGTGTGGCAAATGATTTGTCCCTTGGAATGGCTTCTTGAAAAATGATGGAGACATGATTTTTATAAGTTGGAATGTCCTCATACTTGCTGAAATGACCTCCCTTATGCCTCATATACTCATATGTCTCTTGTTACACAGTAATTTGTCACCGTTTTTCACCGTCCCCATTACCCCTCTCTTGCACCTTGGAGAACACATTCCGGGACTTGTGAGAAGTGACAAGACTTGAAACTACTTGCATTATTCACCTCTAAACATGAGCTTCATATGCCCTTAAGACATCTCTTGCTCTTTGCCCTTAAAAATAGCCCTTTTTACATTAGCGCTGGTCCCCTGTGTTATGCCCGCGCCAATGGGGAGAATCCTATTGAAAGGGCGCGCCATTAGCGCTCTGTCCCAGAGTCGCAATCGCACCAAACATTTTGGGCAAAGTTTTGAACTAATCAAACCTCCGAAGGTTCTATCCAACTCATTCATAAACTGACTCCAAGTTAAGGGAGGATGGTTTGGCTTCGAATCTCCTTGAATGGGAAGTAGTTTGCCACCATTCCATAGAAGTTTCCAAGTGATGAAGCCAAATCCATTATTGTTGTGATTGACCTTATCTCTTCCTTTTCCTCTATTAAAATCTTGTCTCCATGGCTTGAGCAAGCTAGTTCTGACTCTAGTGGCAATACTTGTGCTGAAGGAAGATATCAAGAGATTGGAGTTGCAAAGAAGCCTTCTTTGTATCCATAAGGCTTTACCTAAGTAAGGAGACTTTGTCACTAAAGAGAGAGAGAGCTTGTCCCTCACCCCCTTCAAGCTTTTGCAAGACTTGTGTAGCTGAGCACCCAGCCAAAGGAGGACTTGACGTCAGGACGCTGGTTGTATTCTCCTTTGTTGATTATTATAATATATGACTATCATTATGGTTCCATTCTCGTTGTACTTGTAATGGTTGATGTTGAATTATATCCTTCCTGACTGATGTATAATTGCATATATTAGATTTCACGCTTGTGTTTGTGTTGTTCTCTTTGTGTGCAGGTGTCCATTGACGTGGATAGTGGAGGATTGTGACCAGCCAAGGCAAAGGAATGTGGACGACATCTCTTCTACAAACGGAAGCGTTGGATCTCAAGTAGGTTTTCATCACCTACCTTGTATTTGCAATTAGGAACTTGCGTGATAGCATTGTTTGATTGTTTCTAGACCCGTTCTGGGCTAGTAGGGATCGCCTCTATCCATAGAGGGGATTTACCTCTCCAACATCTCTGATTCTGTAGCCAACCGTAGCTTAATGGGTGAGAAAATTAGGATTTAGTGCTTGTGGAAAATGATGACTTGGACACCCTTGGGAAGAGACAACTCCCTTTGGCATGCACTTAACCCTTTGAAACTTTACCCTTTCACTTGACTATTTCCTTTGAAAATTTGATATTTTGATGGTTTTGCATCTTTGGAACACTGAGTTAACAACTTGGGATGGTGAAATTATTACACTTGAAAGAAATAAAGTTACATAATGAAATAAGCATTTATCTTTATAAATCATGTTCACATGGTGAAGGGATGTTATTTGATCACCCTTTACTTGCTGGTATTATAAAATGGAATGGAACCTTGGCAACCCTAATGACCTAATGAAAACTTGAAAAACCCTAAAAGACCTAATGAGACCTTGAAGGACTGAATTTCAAGATGACATAATGACCTCATGACTTATACAAATGGCATGATAAAAATAACTTTAACAAGATATGAAACTATGCTAGCAAGTAATCAAATTTAGGGGAGAGTGATGTTTTTGGACTAGGACTACCATCAGTGACTAATTTTTTTGCATGACCTAGTGGAATGATAAAAAGAAAATTGTGTGGGACACCTAAAATGAATATGAAAAGAGAAATTTTGATCATTGATGGCAGTTTGCAAATACTGACTCTAACATTGGCTCCATTAAGGATGGTAACTCCTTGGAGGTGCCAAGAACACTATAGACCAAGTAGCCTTATCCATTGGGCATGGAGTAAAAAAAGAAAACTCAATCTAAAATACATGACTGAATACTGATGACTCAAAGAAACAAACTGACTTTTACTCAACTAAAAACTGACTCAATACTAAAACACAACTGACAAACTGGAAAAGATGCTCAAAATGGCTTATTCAATAAAACATACTCTAATTGTTCCATTCATTACCTGGTCAAGTGAAATGAAACAACCAATGCAACCAAGTAAGCATTCTGGTTGCTGTTTGAATTCTCCGCAAGTGCTTGTTTATGAGAAAGAAGAGAAAACTACTGAAAGGAAACTCCCATGAAAATTTGTTAACAGATTGAATCTTAATGAAATTGCAAAGCACGAGCCTACTTGCTAACCTCAAGAATGTTGTGAAATTATCTTCTTGGGAATACATATTGATTTCTAGCCCATCTAATACGTTACTGCTCTGCTCCAGGTAGTCTTCGTACTATCGTTTTAAAATTTTCCTAACATCTATGTTTTCTTTCTTTGATCATTGCATCAAATTGACAAAAGAATCTTGAAATTCACGAATGACTAATTTTTCTTAATGATCAACAAAAAAATAAAAATCATGTTCATTACTCTCCTGATATGGCTGCAAATCTTGGTATGAGCTTTGTAATGAAACTCCTGTTGAACAAGAGAATGAAGTCGGTTATCGAATCAAGTTTATATCATCCTTCTTTTCAAGCTCGTAGTTAGCTAATGGAGAGGGAATTTTACTACAGATATCATCCAACACATCATCTATTGGGTCATGAAAAAGTTGCAAAGATTGTTGCAACCCATTTTCCATCAGTTTTAATGAGACCGTGTGACACTGTACAGGGTGCTCATCCTTTTCTTTAGAGATATTATGAAAAAATTTCTTTAAAAATTGAAATGTTTTAAAACATAGTGGTACAAAGTCCTCTTGCATCATTTGATCATATATTCTAGCTTCCAAGACTTCATCTACAATTTGAAATTCAATAGAACTTGATGGTTGCAAATCTAGAGATTGGGAGGCTTCTATGTCGCAAATGATTTGCTAGACCAATTCATGAGAAGGTTTATCCTTTATAGTGTTGACCACTCGCTTATTTGTCTGCTTATAGTTTTCTCTTATTTTTGGAAATGAGGAGAAACACAAGGATAAGGAGCTCTGATAAAAAATCTGATTATCCTCTTGATTGTCAAGATCAAAATTCAATGAGTGATGATTTCTGATCACATCAAAGTTACCATTGATGAACTGAAATGAAGTAAAACAAAGAGGAAAAGATCCTTCACTTACTTCCAAATTTTCTGCACTTTCCTCATCACTGTCATAGCTGATATGCTTAAGCTAATTACTGTATTTGAGTTGTTGAAACTGAACTTCCTCCTCCCACAAACTAGTTGTTGATTGCTCTACAAGATTAGCTTCTATTTGGAGAACATAATAATTGTTGTACTCATCAAAATTTAGCAAATCATCAATATAAGTAATGTCACCAATCATACACATTATAATATCATATTGTTTCTCCTCAAATTGATCTACAAATGCATTTTCAAATCTATGGTAGCGAGGATTAGCAAGAAAATTTTTAGGCCTAGCAACCTTTTCTTTTCCTAGGACATGTGGGTCATGGTGATATTGAATAGAAAATTCATCTCTCGAGGTGATTCTTTGTGTCATTTGTTCCACTTTACTTATCAAAATTTTGATCTTTACCTCTGAAGATGTTAGGTTCTCTACAATGTTCTCCCTCTCTTCTTCCTTCACCTTCGCCCTTCTGATCAACAGATTAGCCTCTCAATCTACTGCACTGTTTTGCATCTCTTTAAGTGTTGCAAGGTTCTTTTCCCTTAGCTGAAACTCCATTTCTGGATTAAAGGCATTCGAGTAGTGCAAGAGAGTGGATCCATGAGGAGGCCTTCTATTAGTAGGCATCGAAAAATAGACTTGGTTAAACCTGGCAGAAAATTGTTGTACTATCTCCCTTGGCATTCTTTTTAGTTGGTTATACTCTTCTAGAATCAAGAAAGGGTTTTGCTTGACGACCCACTTGTCAAGGAAAATTTTGAAAAACTGCTAGAAGTCTGAGGTGCTCGCATCAAGCAGGTTTTTGAACCAAGTCTTGACTTTTCCTTGCAAAGAAAGAGAGAATAACCGAATACTGACATCCTCTTCATTGACTTCAAAAAGGTCGAGGAAAGTCTCCAAATTTTGCATATGTCTCTTAGCAGTGATATTATCATATTCACCACCAAACCTCAGTAGGTATAGGGATTGATTGTCAGGGAAAGCATGGAGTATAGGAGGTAAGATGAGTGGTTTGTATCGATCTGGAATTTTACAAGGTGTAGGAGTATATATAAAAGTTGTAGAATCAGTCTTGGTCTCTTTAGGCTCATCAGTTTGAAGATGATCATCATAAGATTCAGAATAAGGATCTTGAGCAATATCAAAGGTGTACAAAGAATTTGTTTTCACAATATTTAAAGGGAAGGAATCACATGCAGGTAGAGGATGTTTTCTCAAATACAGTATAATTTGTAAGACCTTTTTGACATTCTTGGGAAAAGAGAAAAAATAATTGATGACAAAGAACATAATGTCTTGTATGAAATTCCAACTTGAATACCTGATCGTTCCATATTGTCCTTTCACGTTTATGTTGGTCGGGTTCATCCTCCAATGGAGTCTTTGGATATGATCTCATAACTGATTTGGAGTCACTAGGTGAATGATTTCAACCTTCCTATGTATGATCATTTTCCACCATCAACAATCAGATCTAGATCTGAACTTTGATGATATTTCCCAAGGAATATGAAACCTTTCGCTCATTCCCCAGTATGGTTTCCACTATGTTATCACCTGGATTGAACATCAAGCTGAAGGAAGGCAATGTTAGGGTAACCACAAACCATGCTTAGCCAAGTAGCTAGCCCTACTAGGCCATGAGAGGGCTCTCTCCATAAGGATCTTAGAGAAATTGACTGGATCTAGAAACTGATATTAGGCTAGGTATAGTAGCACAAGGATTGATTTGGTTTTGAAGGGTTTTGTTGGATCAGGAAGAGCCAAATAGTTAGGGCAAGGTAATTAGGTCAAAATTGCAGGGTGTTCGATGGGGCAAGGTAGGCACAATTATAAAAACCTTAGGGTTTGATGGATGAGGTGAAAATACAGGTGAGGAGCTAGGAAGAGCATGCAAACCTCATGGATTCTTCCTAATCTGAAGAAAACACAGACTGTGAAATGTCTACCCAAAACAGAGCATAAAAGTTATGGATTCTGCCTTTTAGACTTGTAGACATGCACATAAAGAGTATGAAATGATGAAATGGAATCAACAATACATTTTAACACTTGAAAAAAATAAGAAAAATTGAACTGAGCATCATACCACATGGATCCCAAAGAAATAGCTGCAAATTCTCATTAATCTCCTATTGTAACTGGTACAAAATGATGTCTATCAAATCCCTAAGAAATCCCACTGAATCCAACACTTTACAATGAGAAAGAAAAAGAATATATAGACCTCAATTCAACCTCCTCCAATCCCCAGAGGTAGAATCCCTAAGATGAGAAACTAATCCATGAAAAGTTGAACAAGAAACTACAATCTAGGAAACCGTAACAACTTGCCTCTAAAAGTGAAGAAACTAATTCATTTGTGCTCAAGATAACTTTTAATCCAATGAATATATATTCTAGTACTTATTATCCATACTATTTACATGCCTAGTCACCATTTACATTAGTAAAACACCATCCATGAGAGGAAACCCAAAATTACAGTTAAGGCACAGTGAAGTGGAAACTCAACACATTTTTTGTCCTATGTGCAGTGCCCGAGCTCTATGCCCAATGCTTTTTCCAGGACCATTTTGGAGGTCTTCCTAGTGTCCAAATTGACCTCATGATAGTTCGTTGGAAATACCTTCAAGTATACGTTCTAGAACATCTTGAATTTGTTCATTTGGAGTTCATTTGACCCCTCAAAAATGGATTCTCCCAATACTACTTTTGTGTGTCAAAAAGAGGGCAGAAAGGTCTTTTTTTGGGCAATTTTTTGACCTTTTGGTTGACTAGTTCTACTCTAAAAGCTTAGAAAATGCATAGGGTGCATGTAATCATCATTTGAATCCAAAAAGTCCAACCATTTCGTCATTGAATGCCCCTAGTAAAATCTCAGCGCCACTAAGCGAAAATTTCCGTGTAAAAAATTGCCAAATTCTTCAAAAGGAAAAAATTCTTCAAAACTTGCTCAAAAATTGTGGAAAACACCACCATTAAGTATCTTGGTTAACCAAGGAATCTTCAGCAAGAAACCCATGCCTATCACCCTCCTTTTTGCCTTTGAGTTCTTGTTTTAGCCTTGTTTTCATTTGCTTGACCCTTATGTTTCAAATCTTATTCCAGATCGTGTAATGGCGAGCTAAATGCCTAATGCCTAATGATTTGATTGTCCCAATTGGCCTTTTGTAGTAGCTTCTCCAAATGCAAATTTACCCTGTCAATCCAATTTTCTCTATCCTCCTCAATTTCCTTCTCAATTCTTTGTTTTGTAGTCAAGGTAGCTCATGTTTCTTCCTCTTGCATTACTGACTTGCCCTTGTCCCTTTGCCTCTTTGCTTTGAGAATTTCCGGCTCCATGAGGAATTTTTTTCCACTTAGCTTCTTGTTCTCTTGCTCAAGGTATGTAATGAGATACTTGGCTCTCACCAAGTTGTCCATTAGTGCTTGGATCTGTGCATCTTTTTCCCTTATGGTTATGTTTTCATTTTTTGCCTCATCTTGAGCCTACAAGTCGACTATCTCAATGCCATGATGGATGTGTGGTTGTTCTAGTTCATCATCTTCTATCAAATCAAGTTCCCTTTCCTCTTCATCATCAATGCTTTCCTCCAGAATCTTTTCCTTCCCTTTATGTAGTTGTTGCACTTGTTGTACATGTTGTGTCAATGAAGAAGGCAAAGCCCCTTACACATTTTGTGGAGCAAGCATTTTCCTATGAGATAATGAAGTAGGCAAGGCCCCTTCCACATCAAGTGGAGTAAATACTTTCCTATCTACTACAAAAAACTTTATAGCCCCTCTCTAATAATTCTTCCTCCCTTATGTGGTTTTCTCTGATGCTGAGGTTCATCTCTGTTATGAAACCAACACACAAAAAGATAGAAAAGATAGATTAATGCCTTAGAATTCAGCCTCTTCGAGGGGGCAACCTACTTTACATTACATAAATGAACAATTCTTGGATGATTCAAATGAAAAAACATCCTTTCTATATATAGAAGTCTAAGGAGTCACAATATAACCAAGTCCACCTAAGAATAATAATATAAAGGCACAAAAATAACAATATAGGGATTCTATAGGGCACAGTAACAACAATATGGGGAAAATAGGGGCACAACAATATTAATAAGGGATACAACTACAATAGTAGTGGGGTAATCACTAGTATTATAGGGACCTAACATGCCCTTGTCCTTCAAAAAGTGTTGTCCTCAACGCTTAAGTAGTTATGGATGCTTCTGTATAAAATTCTCATCATCCCATGTGGAATCTTTAGCAGATAAGTTCTTCCATTTGATGAGATACTCCGAAATTGATCGATTTCATAGCTGTCGAGTTCTTGTTTCCATGACTCCTTCAGGTTCCAATATAATTTTTCCTTCCTCATCAAGTTCTGGCAATATTATTTGAACTGGGAGCTTGTTTCCTATAACCTTCTTTAAACATAAAACATGGAAAATTGGGTGCACTCGAGAAGCTGCAGGAAGCTCCAATTTGTATGCCATAGTACCAATCTTTTGCAACACCTTGTACGGACCATAATACTTTAGTGATAATTTAT
>APFE031186190.1:7103-17549 GCA_000404065.3 Pinus taeda
CTGAAAATGACATGAGTAATTTAATATCTATCTTGCAGAAGAGTAAATGAGCAAAACTGAAATAAATAACACAGTGTTGGAACTAAAAACTAAAGGAAATGAATCAGCAGAAGGACAAGAATAATTCCATGTCATTAGTCATTAGAAAACTATGTGTAAATGCCGGGGCTTCCTATTGTAATCTGAAACAAAGGCACTGATCAGTTAACAGCATTATAAAACATGAAAAGCTATGGACAGCTATCAAACGTTAATACCATAAGAAATGCAATATATATACAAGTGAATGATTATGGCATAAGGAACATAAAGAAATAAAGCATGAAACTATAGAGTAATAAACAAAACCTTGGCCTGAGCAGGGGCCCTCTGCACAATCCTCGGACAATCAACGATCAACCACGAATTGAGCTAATAAACAGAGTCTTCTCATGTATTACAATGTTGTCATAACACAGAGATAATGTCATGGCACAGTGGGCTCGTTAACAGTCAAAATTACATTACCAAAGATAACTCATATGCATATGAGAACGCACTATTTATAACAGAGGATGACATAACTACTTTCCTACAATCTGCGTTGATAAAAGACATGTAAACAACCACGTCCCGAAATTTAGCATTATGGCTACCGTGAAGATTGAATCTTTAGAGGGTGGCTATTGGATTCGGTTCATGGAGCAGTCCACAGGTGTTGATTTGTCCCCTGAGATTTAGGAACAACCACACAAAGCTTCACGTGGTTAAAAATAGAGTTTTATCACCATAGGACTCTTAGGTTGACCACCGCTTTGCCCATCGTTGACTATGGCCTCTTTTGATGAATTTGACTGAGCCAATAGGACTCGGTCCATGTCCACATCATTTGCAACTTGCCCATGTGGCTCGATTCGCCTGAAGACACCTGCAATATAGACTTTGACAAAACAGTTGCGGAAAGTTGGGCTGGCTGCAGAAAGTGACAAGATTCCGCAGCTTATAAACAAAAATCTAGTTCAAATAGCAACACAAAAACATAGTCAAGAAACCACTTTAAATGCCCTTTTTTAACTAATATGCAATTATACTGATGACTTAGGAGGTTTAGATGAATGGAAAGAAGCTAGAAAAAGGTGTAAGAAAGATGCAAGTTTGGGACTCAATAGTTGGTTAACTGCATAACGCATGTTTGGCCATGTGTTTAGCAAATACATAAGTGAAGCCACAGGTTTCCTTTAAATAGTGGCGTCCGCCTCCTCACCTGAAGTGACATCCTCTTTCCTCTAACTGCCTACTAAAGGAGTTTCCATGGGTTTGCTACCCTCCATGTAGAACTTCTTTAGAGTCTCGTTGGCTTACTTTCCCTGGGAGACAAATAGTTCCCCATCTCCTTTCCATACTTCCAAACCAGGGAAATAAGGCATGAGTCCCATGTCCTTCATCTCAAATTCTCTTGCAAGATCCTCTTTCCAAGACTTGAGCAACTTCCCATTACCAATTAAAATTAAATCATCGACATATACTAATATAATCAATAATTTACCTTCAACAAAAATATCATAAAGGTTTGCATTTGCTTCACTTTTGGTGAAGCCCAACCTGGTGAAATAGTTGTCGATCCTGGTGTACGAAGCACAGTGTGTTTGTTTCAATCCATACAATACTTGCTTGAGTTAGCACACATGTAGCTCTCTATCAAAGATCTCAAATCCTTCAGGTTGTTCAATGTCTACCTCCTCCTCAATCACACCATTGAGGAATTTTGTCTTCACATCCATCTGATGGATCTTTCATCTCATCTGTGTTTCAAGTACTAGAATTTATCTGATAGAAGACTACCTTGCTACGGGAACAAAGGTCTCCTTGTAATCAATTCCCTCTACCGAAAAGAACCCGCTGGCCACAAATTTTTCCTTGTGTTACTGGATTATTTTTTATGCTGCTTGCTTCACCTTGTAGACCCACATTGAAGCTACCACTAACTTGTTCTATAGTCTTGGGACAACTTCCCAAACATTTTTTCTGACTATGGAATCATATTCCTCTACCATGGAATCAACCCATATTGGCTGTTGCACGGCTTCCTCCAATGAGGATGGTTCTATCTCAACTAGATCATTCATCAAAGACATGTAGCCAGTGAATCGATCTATAGACCTCCTCTATTTGCATTTTGATGTGGGTGATCCCACATTATCTCTAGCATCATGCACTAATATGTCATCTTCCCTAGTGCGCTTCCTTCCATCTCTGGATGTCTCTGCATGAGTGGGTGCTTCTACTCCCTTCTCTTCTGCTTGTGGCCACTCCACAACATCCTGAGGTTCTTCCCTTGTAGCAAAATTCTCCTCATCTGTATGCAACTGAATCTCCCTCTCAAGGGAACATCTAATGGAATTCTCTTCATCGAACTTAACATCTCTACAAGCAAATGTAATCTTGTGAGATGGAAATTACACGTAATAGTTGTGAGGTGTATCAATGTACCCCACAAATATGCCCAACTCAGTTGTTGGCTCTAGATTTTTCCTTGCATCCTTGAAAGCATGACAATAAACAAATGAACCAAAGATCCTAAAGTGTCACACTTCTCGTTTCTTCCCTAAAAAATATTCTTCTTGTGTAGTCATCCTGAGAATCTGATGAGGACTTTTGTTCTGCACATATGAAACTGTGTTGCATGCTTCAATCCATAATTTCAACAGTAGGCCCTGATCATGCAGCATTGTCCGTGTAGCTCCCACAATACTGTTTTTCTTCCTCCCAGCCACCCCATTCTGTTGTGGGTTATGGGGTGTTATTAACTCTCCTCGAATGCCTTCTTTTGCACATAATTTCTTGAACTAATTTGACACATATTCACCATCATTATTGTTCCTCAAAGCCTTCACTTTCTTACCAATGTATTTCTCAACAAGTGATTTAAATTCACAAAATTTAGATAATGTCTAGTATTTCTTCTACATGAAGAAAATCCAACACTTATGTGAGAAATCATCTACAAACATAACATAATACTTTTGCTTGGTCATGGAGGTTGTGAAGAAGGGTCCACACACATCTAAGTGAATTCTTTCAAGGACTACTTGCACTCTACTATCCTTATCATGAAAGGTGGCTTTGATGTACTTCCCCATTGTACACCCTTTGCATGTATCTCGCTACTCTAGTGCACCCATGGGAAGTCCTGTAGAAATATGTTGCATGATCTCAAAGCTCCATGGTGAAAATTGCCAAGTCTCCTATTCCATAATTCACTGAGGCCTTGACTCTAAAACTTCTCTACTTTCGTGCTCAAGGCATCATAGTATTATACATAGAATTTGTAGAGGTTCTTCACACGAACCTCGATCTACTTCATTTGTTTCATGGTGATATGCGTAAGGAAAACCTTTCCTTTGCTAAATATCATATTGTAGCCATGGTATTCCAATGTAGTAACTGAAACTAAATTATTCTTCAGACCTAGAACATACATGACATCTTTTAATGTGAGAGAACTGAAATCCCTCTGAAAAGTAATTGTACTGATACCGCTCACACTATACCTTCTATTATATCCCATCTCGATGTGCATATATAGGTCTTTCTCCTCCAAGTCACTAAAAAATTATTTTTTTCTACTCATTGGAATCAGGCTCCACTATTTAGATAACATACTCTACCCATCACCAATGTCACCACGCATGCAATGAGTGTGAATTCCAATTTGAATTATGAAGATATATCTTCACATGTCGCTCCTCTAAAGGGCTTCTTATCAGCCTTCTTGTGCAGACACTTCGTGGCATAGTGTCCCAAATCATGACCATGAAAACATTTGGTCATTGACAAGTCTTTCTTCTTGCTCGTCTGACCAGAATCTCCTTTGGATTGGTATTTCTTCACTTTCCCTTTCTTTTCCTTTCCATCCAAGGCACATTTCTCCTCATCATCAACCTTGGATAAAGTTCCATCTCTGTTTCTCTGCCTGTTCTCTTCCTGCATGAGAACGGACCATAACCGCTCCCATCTTGGTAGCTTATCTCTACCATTCATAGAATATTGATAACTGTGCCAGCTCTTGGGAAGACCCAACAAACCTAGAGTTACCATATCTTCTTCTGGAATAGTAATACCGACCTCGCTGAGTTCATCACGACATTGTGTGAATTTTCTGAGGTACTTCAGAATTGATTCAAACTTCTACATTGTGATCCTATGAATTTTGTCCTTTCATGCCAACTTCCTATGGTCACTATTGTTCTCAAACAAGTCGATCAGTGTTTTCCACATTGCGAATGAAGTTTCTTTCCTGTGGATATTCGAGACAATCTGATCTCAAACTCCCTCCAATATGATCATCCTCAGTTTAGCCACATCCTTCTTCCACTGAGCGAGATTCTAGGAATCAACTACTGAGGGTTTAACTACATCTGCCTTGATGTAATCTAGTAGCTCATTATCATCTAATACCGCCTCCATACGAATCTTCCATTCCACAACCTTTGTGGTTCATTCGAGAGCACACTCGAGCATGTGTTCGGTGGAAGTCATCTTCTCAATCCTAGCGAAAACCTGCAACACTGATCTTGTAATTCGAACCTCCTCCACAAAATTTGAATTCTCATCTCTTCTATTGTCATTCCTTCTCTGATACCATGTGGAAATTCCTTGTAGATTCAAACTACTAATGTAATTTGCTAAAACAAAATACTCGAATATATCTACTAATCAGTGAAAATAATTAATTAATAGATAAATCACAACAAATCTCTTTAATTTTTCTATCATATCTTTCCGATCAAGATCATATCAACATCCGAGTTTATACTCCTAATCTTACCAATATTCATCATGTAACTTTTTAAGTTATCGATATAAAATTCCTTCAACCTGTTCCAAAAACATGCGCAACATTGAACAAATTTAAAATAGGAAACCTTGATAGTTAAGATAGTGAAAATTTAGAAAGGACTAGTTATGCATGACTAATTTAGTTGGAATATAAGTTGTAATATCACAATAAAAAATAGGAAGGCTCTCCCAGGGGAGCTGTATTGAATTAAACGAGATATTCCTTTCCAATGTCTTCAGAAACATGTCTTCAAATATTCTCTAAGATCCTCCCAAATGTGAAACTTGAACATGTATTTCTCTCAGGACAGGGCTCTACTTTCTAGCAAGTAGTCCACCACTCCCAAATGGTACCAGCAAGCACTCCCTTGTGATAGAGAAACCTCATTTGAGATGGATCTAGACTTGTCCTATATAAATTGCTTAATTTAAGATGGAGCTAGACTTGTTCATATATATTAAGAAGAATCAAACCATTTCATATTATTGAACAATGCTCTCCGAAGGAACATCAAATAAAAGACCTTTATTTTATGTGCCTTCCATGACAGTCACCAAGTAGCCATTATCAAATATCTAATTGAATGCTCTTGTCTCTATTTTCCCAACATATGCCTTAGATAAACTAGAAGAAAATCCAAATAGAAATGAATATTAAAAATGGTTCCTCGATAAAATAAAAGACCTAGAACAAGAATATAGAAACAAATATATTGAATCTGGAACAACATTGGAGAGTTGTTGTGGTCTTCCTCAAATTTCAGAATCTCACCTCCAAACAATTGACCAGGATCAACCATGTTTTTACTTTTCTTTGTTGGTTACTTTGGATCAACCAAAAGTTGGTATGTGATGTCATTGTCCATGGACTTCGTAGAAGGATCAGAGCAAGAAATGGACCTAAACATATGTACATTTTCTAGGCAACAGACAAAAAAAATAGAATTTGAATATACACTTTTTAAAACGATTTTCAAATCATCAAAGGGAGTTGAAAAAGTATTGTAGTTCTAACTATGTTATTATTAAAATATGAATATGAGGGGGAAGAGAAAGTTTTTCCAGTGCTCCAAAGTAATGAACTTGCTGAAAGTAGTATAAAAAATCCATGTAATGTTTGCAAAGCATGTGTAGTTTATAATTGACCTAGGGATTTTTTAAATTGTTGATATTTCCTTCCATCTTCTCTCTTTAATAACCAATAGATAATTCATTTCCCATAAGAAAAACAAAGAAAAGGATTCAACAAAATAAAGTTCCACATTATAAATATGAGTTAACATATGTAAAATATAGATACAAGATGTAACCAAGCAACTAAGATTAATGCTTCAACACCTATAAATCATTCCCCATAAGTAGAATAACATAGAAAGAAAATTAACAAATGAAATATACACTTTATAAATATATGTTTTATAAATACACATTAACATATGTAAAATATAAATCAAGAAGAAATGAAGCAGCTAAGACCAGTTCGTCAACAACAAACCAAAATAGATATAAGTAAACTAGAGTCCAAAGTATTATACATAAGCTATCATAACTTATTTATACAAGTAGGTATGCTACTATAAAATACTAGCATCCCTGCTTTGAAATACATACTTTAGCTAACATGGTGTATAAGCTTAGAGCTATCTACAAGTTGATGTCCTAGAATAAGAGTGCGGTAAATCTAGAATTATAATAGAAGAATGCCAAATATGAAAGAGTTATCCAATATATAATGAGGCTAAGCTGATTTAAAATCCACATAAGGCTTTTTAAATTTGTCATATGAAGAATTATATGTATGCACAATGGTTGCTATATATATTCAAACTTGTCGGTAAGGACTAACCTATCATTTTAAATATGATAGGAGTGGGAACTTGAATAACTTTGAGATCTTGGGAAATATTTGATAGTAGGATAACAAAGTGCTATAAGATTTCCTAGATCATCAAGGGTTGCAGGATAAAGACCATGCCACTAAGAAAAAGGATGCTCAGTGTTTGATTTATTATTTGGTCTATAAAAAGAAAAATTTTACCATTTCCACACGACAAGGTCACTTCCTTTTATTCTTATCCATGGAACGAGATGGAAGAGTTTCTTGTTACAGTTTTGTATATAACTGTATACTCATCCAACATATGAACTCATCTACTGTACTTGTAGAAGTTAAAGTATCCGAGGATAGGTAATTTATAACAGCGTTACCAGAAATGGGATGGTAGCCACCATTCCTGGAAAAAAAGCATAGAAACAAGACGGCACGAAAAACACTATTTTCTATGTTCGTTCTCATTCTCACTGGTGATAAACTCATTTTTTAAGAAACAGTGGTGAGAAACTCATTTTTAAGAAACAAATTTTCGTCAAATCAACTCCCAGTTCATCCAGTTAACCCTCGTTCCAAGAATGCTTTACCTGCAAACTATTTTTTTTGGTACTTGTAACTTGTGATTCATGACACCCTATAAAGCAAAGTTTAAGGCATACTTGAGTTCCAGAGGAGAGAAGATTCAGTAGATGGCGTAGATCGGATTCGAGTGGAGGAGAGGAAGCAGATCATATCCGAACAAAGGATAGGATTGGAGGAGAGGAAGCAGATCATATCCGAACAAAGGATAGGAGGAAGTAAGTACGGCAAGGGGTTCGCGTAATCCTGTGATTCCACCACGCGAGGCAACATAAATTATCAACGTAGAATTGCCCAAGGTCTGATTACTCTCCAAATCGCATATTCCCTTCGTATAGTTGCTAATAATATTCCGTCTCACAGTGTTTTTCTGTGATTTTCCTATGACACCTTGTTTGATCTTTTTTTCGTGGAAACCACGGTGTTAACTCATGTTCTTTTGTAATATTTCCTTTCATGATCTGGTCAAAATGGACGGAATTTGTCTATTGTATTTTCTCATTCTTATGGTATTAATTCATGGTATTTGCTTTTAATTTTTGAGGGAAAATAATAAAATAAGATCTCCATCAAATTTATAAAAGGGAATAGAAGATAGGAATTTGGGGGCATCTCTGGTTTATCTATCTTATTATGTTGTGAACTTGGTGTGGCTAGTTCTAATCTGATCCCTTGCGATTGGTCTAGGGTCCATGATTGTGCTTCCGTCTTTTTTTCTCTTATTTGATGAGCAGTCATGTATGCCGCATGGCAAGGGATTCAATTGGCATGCATCTTGTTTTCTACTATTAATATAAATAAAGGGTGCAACATTTCTAGATTCCATTTGTGTTCCTGTTTCTTGCTGAAATATTTTTATTTAGAAAACTAAAATGTGCTACATCTATTAAAATTTTTAAGCTTTGGGATATTACAGTGGTATTAGAGTTGTGCATTCTGCCAGCCTAAAAGGTTTGTGCAGGAACTTCGGTGGGATTTATTCTCACCCTAATCAGCATTTTCATCTTAGGTGATATTTAATAGATCTGTATTGGGGCAGAGGGTTTGAAAAAACAAAAATATTGAGTTTTTGTGTTGACAATTTCAATGGTTATCCGTAGCCACCTTAGTTAACCATTCGAAAATTGTTTTATCCATCGTTAAGTTTATTTGCAGGATAAAATTTGAAGATCAAATCCCATTGAATTATACTAAAGCATTATATTGAGGAAGATCGAGTTTGCAGGCCAAGTACAACTATTAAGATGAGCTCCTTTAATCCTTTGGAAGCCGAGATTCAATATATCGAGCTTGAAGACAAAAAATATGAGTTCTAATAGCTTTTGTTGAAGACAAGTGCATGGTTTTGTTTCACAAGTACTCCAAAAGCCAAGGTTATCTTTTCTCATTTGGCAAAGGGGTCAAAATATCACTTGGAAATTCCACTTATTTTCAAATGCCAAATCTGTTACGTAATTTGGGCCACACATCACGTCCGAAGATCGATTTTTCAAGTATCTCTAAGGCTGAATCTCTATTAGGAATGAAATTTTCATCCAGATGGCGTGATGAATGTATTGTTGAGCCTTGATCCATAGATTATTTTTGATGCATGTTCAGAATATAGCTTGTTGTGCGAGTACCAAGATCTGGCACGGAATGGTTGCGCACATGACAAAGCACATTTATTTTGGTAATAGTTGATTTTTGAAGTGCACAAGGTGAAAATAAGTAATAAAGAATACCTTTGGCGTGTCGGTCGTGTAATGCACATAAATAATGCGACTTAGTCTACGATAATAATGCGACTTAGTCTACGATAAGTTATGCATTGTGTTGAAATCTAATTTCAACTGCGCACCTCAAAACCACCGCAGCAAAACCACAAACCACTTTGATGCTTCTCGGACCTCTTTTGCGTGAAGGTAGTTTTCGTATAACAAGATCCCGAGAAAATATAGTGTTGACGTGTGGCTCTCCCCATACGTCACCATCTGTGACAATCTCGGGAGGTAAAGTTCAACATAAAAGTGGCTCCCGATATCTCCGTCCGCCGTCCGATCTGCTCCATCAATCTCCGTCATCGATTGTCTCAACCGCCAACATTAAAAGCTTGGCGTGGAGTAAAATCAAGTTTCATTGACCAAACCTTTTATTAATGAATTGTCATATGCTTACCTAGATATTTATGTTTTTTTACGGCACTTAATGTTTTTTTTATGCTAAAGGTATGGGCAAGTTAACTATGTCTTTTAAAAAAATGCTTTTGGTATATGTTTTGTGTGCGTTGACATTTTGACAATCGCACACTGGAGAAAAAAGAGTTCGCAGCAACTAGGATTGATGAACCAGAGGATTGCACAGCAGTGCAAGGTTGAAGATCTATATTAAAAAAAGGAGGAAAGCATATGTATATGAGGGGGTTGAAATGTAATTTTCTTTTTGTGTTTTGTATTGCTCAAATGAAGCGGAGCAAGTGCGAATGAAAAATGACTGTGTGAATTTTACTTTTGAGATTGAAAAAGCTATGTAAGAAATTTTTACAGCTCATATAAGAATTTTTATTCTACAGCGGTAAATGTAAAAGCTCATCTTTACAGCACTAAATGTGAATGTAGATTTTACACAACAGTGTAAAAATCAATTATAACAGAGGCAGAGTAATTTTGTTTTTGGTGAAAAGTTTTTGGGTAGTAATTTTGTTTTTGGTGAAAAGTTTTTGGGTGAATTCCTCTCAACAAAGAGGATGAATATGTATTAGTGATTTTTGTTTTAATGAATAGAAATCCTTTTCTGGGTATGTAATACCCCGTTCTTCAGTCATTTTTTTAAAGCTTCCCTGTGCACAAAAGATCCTGTGCAGTAAAGGAAACAGAGCATTGCCTCTGTGTGTTTTATTTTTGTGTTTTTGGGATTTTACCAGAAAAATCCCCAACAGCGGTATCAGAGCAGGCTTAGGCTCTTTGAAGGTGACAAAAAAGCTGAAGGGAGGTGTCTTTTGTTGCAGCAGTAGATCTTCTCCAGCAGAGTGAAGGCTCAGTCAATAAAATACTCAGGTATTTCACAAAGTTTCTTTTATGTGTTGCTGAAGAAGCAGTCAGTTGTTTTAAAATACACAGTCAAGAAATTGAAGCATAACTAAGGATGCAAGGAATGGCCAACACAAGCACTGGTATGGGTATGTTTAACACCCAGCTCCCACAGTTTAATGGGAAAAACTGTGACTATTGGGCAATAAC
>APFE031186191.1:0-34616 GCA_000404065.3 Pinus taeda
GAATAAAATAAGAAAAAATTATATTAAGAGAATTACTAAATTAAGTTAAACTTAAAATAAAGAAATAAAAGTTGCATGTTGACACATGGAGTGTGTGCATGCGGTCCCCTTTCCATTGTTTGGCCTATTTAATAGATGAAGAGGAAGACAAGATTCATCATTCCACCATCCATTCTCTTGGGAGAAAAGTTTTGTGAGACAAAGGATTCCCTGGCAGTAATACGTTGATTGAGGGCTTGGGTGTGGCCAGTTGTAGAAAGATTATATGCAGTCGAGCCTACGGTTGGGTGGAGAGTCGTCCCCAAAACTTTGTTGCAGTTAGCGAGATTCGAACAGCATTCAACTCCGAAATTACAAGTAAGGAATATCATCACTACGGGTAAGTTGTCTTTGCTCCTATCTCTCAAAAATTCTATGTTGATTAGTTGAATAGAGGTGTGTTGATTGTAAATCACATAATTGATCTAATTAATTGCATGTTTTAATTCGGTGTTTGTTATAGTGTAGTTCTCTAAGGCAAGCCTGGAATTATCAAAGGAGCAAGTCAAGAGATCGGTTTGTGGATTAGAAAAATAACTAAGTGAGAAACCACAAGCCAAGATGAAAATAGTAAATCTCAGTCGAAGAACAAGTACATGTATCAGTGCAGGATGAGTTGTTGTGGTTTAGAAGGAAGGCTCCAAAATTGAAGCATAGGAAAAAATTTGGAGGGTAGTTGTAGCCACTACAACACCACCCTGGTACTACGAGCAATCTCTCTTGAGATGGTCCTTGCCACATATCCAACACTCCAACTATCCCTTACCATCTCCTTTATTTCGTTGCCCTCCATGTTGTGACCCATGTCCCTATCCAACTACATTAAACTTCTTTTAAGGAACAACATTATCTTTTTCACCTGCATCTTGAGGTCTTCTTCACTTCGATGGTCATTTTCCCTCAGCTTTGTCTTTACCTTTCCAACCTTGTTGATATTTTGTCTTAGGCTTTAATTTCTCATAACAGTGCTTCAACTTCCCAATGACTTCTTCAAGTGACCGAGGCTCATCATACTCAATCTGATCTTTAAATGCTAATGGTAATCCACTGACAAACCTCTAAACTTTGGCTTTCTCATCCTTAAGATATGGTTCATACCTCAACAACTCCAGGAACTTGGTCATATACTCCTCATTTGTCATTGATCCCTTCTTTAGCTCATAGAATTCCTTAGCTTTACTATCATAGTACCTCTCTAAAAAATATTTCTTCTTAAAAAGTCTTTTGAATTCATGCCAACTCAACTCTTTTATCCTGATGCCTCTAACCCGCTTCACATCTTCCCACCGGATGTATGCTTTCCATTTGAGTTTGAATATAGTAATTCTAGCCTTCATGTTCTCTGTGCAATCATGCAACTCAAAGAACTTCTTCATCCCGACTAACCATGCCTTTGCATCTTCTGGCTTCTTCAAATCCCCATCAAAGGTAGGCGGCTTTGCTTTCTTGAACTCATCTAGAAAATATCCCCTATCATTCCTCATGTAAGGATGATAATGATGATGACCATGGTACCTGTCTGAACTAGAACTAGAATAGAACATGTCCATATCCTCTCCTATCAGGTGTATCCAAGAACTTGCCATCTCTGATCCTGTCATCTCCATCTGAATTGTGTCCATCATGAGACCTACTGCTATATTCCCCAGTAGCCATATCCTCCTACCCATGGCTAATCCTAAGCGCTCCCTGTCTTTGCAAACATGTCAAACTCTGAAGGATAATTGCATTAACATCTACTTGTTTCTCTTATGCCTAAATGATTCTGTCATTATCTACTTTTCAACTTCTTATTTCTCCCTTCAAACTTCTCAATACTTCTACTATGTTGGGAGACTTCCCATCGCCATGATGCTCATCAAATCTATAGGGAGAGTCTTGTTAATTGTAGTCTACCATATTGCTAGTCATATTTGATCTTCTTCTTGCAAGTATACCATGTCATCTAAACTAAAATATAAACAAAATCAACATACCCCAGTATATGTCAGGGGAGGATATCTCATCTGCAAGATCAACTAGATTAGCGCAATACATGTATAAACATAATCATATCAGTATCTAGACATAATTTCAACCATTATCCAATTAAAATGCATGACTATACCATAATCATAACAATGCATGCATAATGACATTTAGGCACTGACATGCATAACAAATGCATAACCAACATGTACTCATGATGACCACATCCAACAACAACACCATCAACTTCCACATGATGACATAAATGTAACATTGACCATCATCATGCATACACATCAAGCACATATACAACCTACACGCATGCATGACAACCATATTCCACCCATCGAGTCTAAGGGGTGAACCATGCTCTGATACCACTCGATAACACCCTCCTCCCATATTTACCCAAGCTAACCAGTCCACCAGGGTAAATATGTGACAAAGAGTTACTATGATATGGTTCAACTCCCCATCTATAGTTAAGGAAGTGGTATCGAAACACCAAAAACCAAATTGGCCTTTCTTAGGAGCTACATGACCCCTAGGGACTAACCAACCACTCCAGGTGCCCAACCCCTGAGTTAGATTTCTTTTTTGCTAAAATAAACCCCATTTTCTACCATGACAAGCCATCCAAGCAATTGAAATCATCCAGTCACTCGCACATCAAGGCATCCATGCGACTGCAACATTTTTCAGGAAGTTTTGTGCCAACGACCCCTGATTCTGAGCCACTTTTTCAGCGTTTTGACTCAGGCCTCTACCCAAAACTTCTTGAAATTTTCAAATACAATAAATAACAATGAAATAAGGATACTAATGCAAAAACTTGAACAAGGACTTGGCTTGACCCCTACCATCCATGACAAACATTTCGTCAAACATATCATAAACATGTAATGTACAGGTCATATAAACAAATCTAAACATAGGGACCTCATAATTATCTAAGATTCATCAAGAAGGTTTGATGCCCTCTCACAATAGTTTCATGATCATCTATTAGATCATACATTCATTAATAGTTCATTAACTAACCAAAACATGATGAGAGCCATAACCAAAGTCTATCATTAACCATGCTTATAACCAACATATAACCAGAAAAATACAATTATAGAACAACCATTAAAACCACCTATTAACAAGCATATTTACACATAAAACACAAAAGTAAAGAGCTCTTGTTAACATATGCAAAATCCAACCAAGTCAGGTACTTCCACTTACCACCTGACCATAGATTAGGTTGAACCAAATATTTCTTTCAACCAATCACCCCGTGCCATATTCTAAGCATGAATGTGGGACTCATAATAGAACCTATCACGGCTTCCTCAAGCTTTACTATATATCCCACCAAGGGATTCTTAGGCCCAAACAATAAACATAAACTACAGGATTTACGCAATACCTCCATATACCAGTCAAGGGATCACTAGGCCCTAAATAAGCATGGATGTTGATCTCTCCACCTAAACTATGAGGAATTTGTTTGTCTCCACCCTCTAGGATTTACCGTGTATCCTGCCATTATTAGTCAAGGGATTTCTAGTCCCAACGGGGATATTCACAACCAAGCTTTATCGTGTCTCCTGCCATTACCATTCAATGGATTCCTAGGGCTTGTGATTTTACCTCTGACCACCCCACTCAGTTTTGAAACCATCCAACAATCTAGCTCAACCAAGTAAAATAACCCCATCACACCATGGCTATCTGAAAATTAAAAGGAAAGGGTCAAAACCACTATCACACATGGCAAAACCCATGCTAATGACAACAAGAGAACCAAATACACACATGCATGTACCATGCATGCCAAAAATAGCAAGGAAATCATACATGCAACTTGATGCCTGCAAGTAATCCCATTGAAGCTGCTTGATCCCGCTCTTCCTTGATTGATCTTTGTTTCCCTTTGCTTTATTGTCCTTCCTTTTCCTTCCTTCCTCCAATGCTAGAGTGCTCCAAGAATACTCTATGTGTATTAAAGTATCAGAGAGTAGAGATAATATAGAGAGAGAGTTCCGAAACTGAACTAACAAAATCTTGTACTCGCAAAAGCTATGAATTGATCTGCAAAAGCCTTTTTATTAATGAGGCCTCTATTTTCTTCAATTTCCATTATTTTTCCTTCATTTTCCTCCTCTCGTGCAACCTGTGACCTTTCACCTTCCTTTTCTCCTAATCCTTTATTTTCATAAATAAAATGCCAATTAATGCCTCTTTGCATTTCCAAAGCCTTTGTCAATTCCCTTAGCCATAATAAACCAAATCAACACCCACACTAGGATGTTTTACATAACTTTAATCTTGGAATACGTGTCCCATGACCTTGGTCTTATTTTTCCTTTATTAAATTTATTACATGGATTTTTAACTTGGGGTTGTTACACCTTTATGACTAAATATTGCTCATGGTTTACTTTTTATGCTTATATCTACTACATAATTTGTTCTGAATTAAACGATGGTTCAGTTAACATTGAAAATAAAATTACAAATTGGGTAATCTTGATCCATCATGAAAAATTGGTTCACCCCTCCTCCCCCTCTCAGTATTTCTAACACAAATATTAAACTATGTCGATATAACTAAATTACATTTCTTCCAACATTTGAAATACAATAGATAGAAGCTTATTTATGTGTCAAATCAAGGAAATGATTAGAAATAAACCTATTCTATAGGAACACACAATCACACTTGATACGCATTTCGAAGAAGAGATTGAAAGAAGTTGTAACCCACATTAAAAAGGAGAGAAAATTAAATTTTTTCTAGAGACATTAAGCCTTGCAAACAATCCAAGAGGAAATAAAAAGTAACTATTTAAATGTCTTTGTTCATGAATTTAAAAGGTTGAAATGAGAGATTGAAACTCCAACACACACACAAACACAAACACAAAAAATAAACATCCTCCCCTGCCACCCCACAAACAAAATATACATTTCTTTCTCTTGTTGAGTAAGAACAATACGCAATTTTTAGACATGTTTGCCTATGGATATAGGATATCTAATCAAACTTGGTTTAGAAATGATTTTGTTGGTGATATATTATTTCCCACGTAAGCACCTAAGTTGATCTAAACCAAAAAAATGGGGAGAGGTGCACAAATAGCATTGTTAGAAATAATTGAATTTGCAACGCTTGTCAATAAGTGTTGTAGCTTGGAAAAACCCCAAAGTTTGCAGTCCCAACCCATAGTAGTCAAAAAAAATGTATGCACATAGTGAAACAATTACATGAAATAGAGGAAAGATTCATAACATTAATGATAGTGTTCCTACAAATGTATAACTAGGCTTAAAGTACAAGAATTGGTACCTAGGATTAAATATGGGAGTTGTTAATGTACTTGCTAACATGTCTCATATACAACATTCCCAGCCTCATGACATAAAAGAAACTAACATTGTTTCGGTGGTGATTAAGAAGAAATTGCAATACAAGAATGCATATCCCATTTGCAAAATTTCTTGTACATAGGATTTTGAACGTTTTGAAGCAATTATGAAAAGTAACAAAGTCTATAAAATGAAGAAATTCATAATAAACAATAATTGAAAATAAATGTTTCATGAAGGTATATCTTCATATCAAAATGATTTCGACATTGAAAATATTGAGGGTGAAGATGACACTAATGAGGAAATGGTAATAAAATCACTATGACATTATTTTACTAGACCCTACAACATTTTTTAGCTTGGAAACAACCAAATAAACATTTTTCATGGTGAAGGCTACTTGTTGTTAGGAATTTTCGCAGACAATATTCAAAGGAAATGATACACTTTTCTATGAGGAGAAGCGGGTATATGAGTTTTGGGCAGATTAATTGTCCTTTTAATTTAGAATAGCCAATCTTACTCACACATAAATTGTCAATCTGAGTATGTTTTTGTTTCAAGACTATTGTACAAAATATGTGTAGGAACAAATGGAAACTAGAACTAATAAAATATCAAAATCAACCGTTGTAAATATCACTCTCAACACTCCAAACACTTTATGTTACACTCCAAACCTTTCTCACACTTCAGAAAGAAAAGACACACATTGAAGAATAATCACAATTTGTCACACGATCACTCTTATTTAAAATAAAATAACACTCCTAGAAACCATTCAACACTTAAACAATTGTTGTAACATCCATTCAATCAATTAAATAAACCAAATAAATGTAACAATAATCAAACAACCATCACACCTAACGAAGGGATTGATCTAGGACCTATGTTATTACAGAATGGTAGAGACTACAATCCTACAACTATTCAATACATGAACAAGATCTATAACAATAATAGTAAATCACAAATAAATCACAACTGAGAGGAAATAAATGTACTACTACAATACCTCTATAACCAATGATCCTTGATAAGAAGGATGGTCCTTCCTCCTTAGTAGGGATTGGTGAATTACACAACACTCAAGCTAATCAGAAAAGAGAAATGGAGCCACGAACAGTAAAGAGTTGCATTAATGGAAGTTGCAGTATAGGATTACAATGGTGGTGCACCCCCCTCTGATCTCTATCTATGCATGCCCCATAGGAAAGGAGTACATTATTTTATAATTTGAAATTACATTCTTATTTTCAAAAAGCAGTATCATCATGAAAATCTCTCAATTGTCATGTGATCCAAATCAAGATTATAAAAAAACTATCATGTAACAAATTGGCTTAATTGAAACAGAGTTGTAATATTCCTAAATTACAATGATTTATCATTTAAAAGTCCCAATTATTTCAACTAAGTCAGTTGTATTTTCCATGAGTGCCTAGTTTGAATATTCAAACTATATCTGACTGTGTGTTTGTCCATGTCAATCTTTGTTGCTAATCACAAAAGAACAAAGTATGCAAAATAGGCTTGGTGTTGTAAAAAAAGTTTCAACGGAGTCTTCTTTTCATCTTTAGCGAGGCAAAACCATGGAGATATCATCCTATTACAACATCTCAACAAGCCATACCACTTGAAATATCCCTTCATCAATTCATTAATAAAATAGCCTAAAGAAGTTGGAATTTTTGTCAAATTACAAGCAAAACTAGATAATAAGGGTGACATGCAAAAGGGAACATACTTTAGTTAATAATGACTAATAAAGTGACAAGGCATGGACTTTTAAAGTCAAAATGGCAGGAAAATATAGGGAAAATAGGTACAAAAAGAATTTCAATTATGTGTCCCAACATCTCCCCCCAAATTAAGCATTTTCATGTCCTAATGCAAACCTTTGTGATTGTTTTATGGTGGTGTGAATGGAATTTTGAAAAATCAGATGCCCATTTTGTATCTTTGGTGGGTTCTCTATAACCTCGAGAGAAAAATAGTTTCACTTACCACAATTCATCATCTAACTGATACCAGTTTTGATACTTATAGACATGAAGCCAAATGAGTGAAAACCTGAACTTGGGTCCATACCAACCAAGCCCACATTTCCTTATACATTCCACATATTGAGGTACCCTAGAAAGTGCGTGTGCAAAATTTGGAAAATAGTAGGGATCCTCATTCCTCAATTATTCTCTATAGGCTTCCCATCTAAGCCTACTTCCTTCCAATGCATCCTATTTCAACACCTTAACACTCCCGAAACAAAGTTGCATGACCCTGTTCCTGAATTCCATCAACAACTTTTTAGTTGCTAGATATTGTCGCTTCCTATTATATGCCACATATATTGTTTGAGTAGGCCCTGGTTCATCTTTAAAGAGAAGTTTCACAACTTCTACATTTGTTTCTACAGTATTACAAGCGACCTTCCAACTAACCTAATTTTGCATAAATGGAATGAAGGTCGCTAGCTGAACATCTCCAACATAGGGTGTAATATTAAAATTCCTTGCTCCAAAAAAAGCATGATAATGCAAATATAGCTCACATAATAAATGTTTCTCTGAAAAAATTGCCTTCTATAAAGTCTCCATAAAAGCTTGAACCTTCGTTACCACATATGCTAATTGTTCTTTTATTGATATTAATTGGAAAAGGAAAAATTTTCCTTGCAAATAACGAGGGTAGGAAAGAGAATGGGTTCTACAACTAATCACATTCTCTACAAGGTCGTACATATGCTCCTATTCATGTAACATCTCTACCTTTCCCTACAACTCTCCTACCCGCAGTATTACTTGCTTCATTTCTTCTTTAATCTTTTCCAAACACTGAACCAGCAAATTTTCAGCCCAAGTTCTTTTAATATTTTTTAATTATCTCCTTTTGTTTACTTAGAGGAATAACCTCACACTTGAACGAGATTAATAACATTTTCCATCTGTCTAATTCCTCAAGAAAAAACATTGATTTCAACGGCTCTCCAAGTTCTAAATGTGTTGTATCCACTGCTATTACATTAGCAAATTTAGTATCTTCTTGTAATCCTCCCTTGATGCAAGTGCATTAGGCCGTGCACATAAACATGATAAGTTATTCAAGTTAGACCAAGAGGCTAGCAATTTGATGGGTTGATTACATACCAAGGCTAGAACATGTTAAAGTTTATTTGTGAAACGTTTTTGGATATTTAGTTAAGAGTAGTTAGTGAGGAAATTGGTTCTCATGGATGAACTCATTTCTTGGACAGTTGCTTTTAGTTTTTAGAAGAAGGAACATTTTCTTGAAGTTTTTGGTGTGGGAGAGAGGTACGTTGTTTTGTTCTCTGTGTGAGACTAGAGTTAATGGAGATAGAAATTAGTACATTCATGAGATCAATCTATGGGAATTGATCCTCAATCTGTGTGAATCTATGTGAACTGGATGTGGCATCTGGAGTTAGTTGTTAACTGAACAACATTCTTAGACAAGAATTTTTTAATCAGCAAATCGGATTTGTAAGTGTGTGTGAGATAGTTAATTGCATATGAATTTGTGAGGTTTTTTAATAGTAATATTAACATCTAAATATTGAAATTGATTTGCTCTTTAAATACTGTGTTGAACGAGGAATTCATGCACTGCACTCTCTCTGTTCTTTACATTTGGATGAAACTAAAATATAGATCGAGAGAACCATATTACAATTAGTCTTTTAATCACAGTTTGTGTAAAATATTTTGTATTGGAAGGAGTCATATACATTACAGATTAGAGAATATAGAGCACTTTGTATTAAGCCAAGAGAAGAAGGAAATTTCATAGGGGAAAATCGTCATTAGACTTGTGGTTCAATTTCTAGTCAAAGGCAGTCTGAATTCATTTTGCCATCTGGGTTTTGTGCAGAGTATGGCTTATTTGGTGACTGGCAAGAGGTTTTCCAAGAAAATCCTTAGTTGAGTAGTTTCGAGTTGATCTATAAACTGTGTTTTTTCAAAGCGCTTGAATGATAAAAACAGTTTCAATTGTATACAACCTATGAACGCCATCATCCCTCATCTTCCTTCATGTCTTGTTGCACTATCTCGATTGTTGGTTATTGTGTGTCAGTGGCATTATTGCTAGGTTCTTGTGTATCAATATTTTGATTTATTTTAGCATGCTTTGCTTTAACAATAGGTTCTTGTGGAGCAATACCATTGTTATAAGGTTCTTGTGGATCAATAGATTGATCTTCCCCATATTTCTCTACTTTAGTTGTTGGTTCTTGTGTAATAGTAGCATCTTTAGCAGGTTCTTATGGATTAGTGATCTAGAACTCCACATGTTGCTCCTCTACTTATATTCCAACTGAGACTATTGTTGGCCCTTCACAACCTACTTCCTTAAGAATTTGCTTACAACTCACGCATAATTTTTTAGTTGTGTCAACAGGTGAATCATTCCTACCACCATTGTCAAGGTTTCCAACCTTGTTTGTTTCTTAAATTGAATTTTGTCTTTGAGCATGGCAAGTTGTCTCTTCAAATTCTCATTTTATTCTTTGAGTTCATTAATTTGTTGGATTAGAGGGTCAATTTCAATATGGCCGAGTGGAGGAATTCCTTCCTGCTCCTACTTGGGTTCTTCTTTCCTTTTTTTACTTGATGGTTCCTTTGGCTCCTTTAAATTTGTTGCAACAACATGAACTCTAGAAGTTGAGGAAGATGATGGTGTAAAAGTCACTCTTACTCTCTTCTTAGTTTTTTGACCCCTCATTGTCTTTCTCAGGGACCTCTTTCTTATTTTCATTTGTATAGGTGTTTCTTGCTCAACAAGGTACCCATACCTAACACTTTCAAACTGCCCATTAGAGATATACACTAGTTCTCCATTATGTTCCATTTTTCCCTTAGCAGGTGTGTCAGCGATAGTCTTTACAAAGCATCTACTTTGAGGATTTCACCAATGAGACCTATGAGCTAGTGCTTGTGATTCACTCATTTCCTCATCTGGGGCTAGTGCTTGTGATTTTGTTAGCAGCCTAGTACAATTATTCCCTTGATATTGCAATGAGTCGATTATAATCAATTTAATAAACCCATGATTAGCTATACAAGTTTCATGGTTCTTTTCATGGTTACAAATTTTGTCATGCAGTAACAACTTTAAAAAGTAATAAGGCATATTGATTATTTGTTCATTGTGAAAATGTGCTAACAGTTGAAAGTGGTAATGGAACACAAACCCAAAACACCCTTCACAAGTTACATATTTCTAAATAAAATAAGCCATGTCATCCCAAGGATAAGGAATAGAGTTCCTATCAACCCCTCTTCCCTTACACCTTACCTCCTCACCTTCTTGCAAAAATGTGGCTTTGACTATTGGGACTTCTATTTTCTGGCAGAACTAGTGCATTCTTATTTGTGGTAGACTCGTGACCCTAGCAAATATTTTCTTTGTAACAACAATTTTGAATGGTGTTGTCATTGTTTCCAAGGTTGGCTCTTGAATGCTCTTAATATTTGTCTAGATTACATTAGTTAGAAGCTCCAATGGACAATAAGTCCTAGAAGATAGCTCTTTTTTGTAGTGTACCATCCATTTGATGAATTTTTTGGCTAAGCAAATTAGTGAAGTTGCAAATGAGACTATCATAAGATTTTTCTCCTCGTCATGCTATTTCCAACAGTATGTAGCACGTCACAAGGCTCCTCATGATTTGAGAGATATCCTCAATCAAAGGTGGTGTCCCACTCTTGTGGTCAAATTCCCCAAAAGGAGATGATGTGCCATCTTATCATTGACTAGATAATTTTCTCAAATCATGAAGTTAAGAGGGAATTTGATTAAAGAATTAAATCATCTATTATTATGGAAAAAGTTATCGTATGGAGGGGATCAAAATTTAAATTCAAATCTAAGTGCAAGTTGACCTAAATTGAAGGAAGGGTTTTGGGCTCCAAAATTTTTCGCTCCAAGGAAAGTCATCCTACCCCTCCTAATGCCACTTCATCCTCTATAAATTGAGGCCATTCTAAGCCTCTAAGAAACACTTCTTCATTCAAAAGTGATTCTTCTCTAAAATTATTTCGGCTCTATGGAGCAATGAGGCATCTTGAGAGTGGCATGAAATTACTGAGGAATTGGGACGTATCAAGGATTCTCATTGGAGTACAAGGGGTTTACCTATGGGATAATGTTTCATTTCTTTTGGGCTACAAGCGTGTTTTTTGGTAAGATCGATGCGAGCTCGTTTTAAGGGAATCCTTTTGATGTTTAATATCTAATTAGTGATGTTTTGGCCCCTCAAGGGCATACATTTTCAATGCAAGTCTAGAAGAATTTGTTGATATGATGTTTGACATTCGTTGGGTATAAGGGTTACTATGTTTTAGATCTTGGGTTTTGAGTGGTTTTCAATTTCTTGACAACTTTTTGAGGTAGACAATCTATGGAACCTTTGCAACATTCACAACCTCATCTGGACACCTTCTATGTCTTTTCTAAGGCTGATCATGCTACAACAAGCCCTAATTTGGTGAATTTTATCGGCATTTGTTACAAAGTTAGTCAAATTGATGCCTAGTTTTTTGGCACCCTCAAAGGACATATCTGAAGCAAGTTTTAAACTCTTTCACATTCATATTCAAGTGTATATTTTTGGCCCTAAAGAAGATTTCGTTCAAAAATAATTCAAAAAATGAACAAGCCCTTTTGAATTTTTTACACCATTTGTTTGTGCCCTAACTAAAGATCCAAGAACTAATACAGATCAGACAATTATGTGTTCTTTTTTGGGTGATATTCAAAGTTTTTAATGCTTATTACTAGTCTAGTTTGAGGTAATCCTGAAGATAATTGATAGCCTTGTTACTATAGCCTTTCATCCTTGTGGTAGGGCATTCCTTGCCATATATTTGAATAGAATTATGGTACATATTTCTTATCAAGTCTAGGGCTTATGACAAAAGTTTACTTAGGATTGTAAGTGTTCTTCTACGTAAGGGCTATATCAGCAACTTTTGACTTATGTCTATAGATTCTTGAGGGACTTGTTGACTAATTCAAGATTTAGTTTTCAAAGGCATATTTAGCTCATATAAATCAAGCCTTGACTACTGATCTTGTGCACTAATCTTGGAAGAGGATTCTCAAAAATTTTGTCCTAGAAAAATTGTGCTCATCACTATATTTTCTTTAGTTATCTCAGGTTTGAAGGTTGTTGTAGATGGTTTATCTTGAAGTAGTGTTTATAACCAAAAGTTCTAAATTTTTCCAGTGACAATGATAATAGACACAAGGGAATTAAGGAAAACCTATATTACAAAATAGAGCTTAGAAATTGCTTACATTAACATATATTTTGGAGACTTCAAGCAGTTGACATCATCTACAGGCATAATAGTGACATTGATCTAAAGTAGTGATGCATCTTAAGGGCATAGTCATTAGAAAAGGGCATATCAATGTTGCAGCCAAATTTCAGCAGTGGAAATTGAGGCATGATGTGTTTCCTAAGAGCAAAAGTTGATTAGTTTTGAGGTTTGGAATTATTGTGCATTTATCATCAGTTTGAGTTTTGTTGATTTTGATTTTTTGTGAAGTTGGGTTTTGAATATCTTGTAAGTAGACCATTATCCCTCGTAAAAGATCCTGTGTGTGTGTGTGTGTGTGTGTGTGTGTGTGTGTGTGTGTGAGAGAGAGAGAGAGATCTTGATGCAGTAAAAGGTGCAGAGATAGTATAGCAGAGTCATAACAGTATAGTGACAAAAGTGGTAATAACATTGACAAGAGTTGTAGGTTGTAAGATATTTTTAGTAATTAGATAGTGAGAAAAGTGCAGTGATCAAGAATAATGATTAGGGTTTGTTATTGATACACACTGAGCAGAAGCAACAAATATTGTATTGCAAATTGTTTTGATTGAGCACAGGTGGATCTAGTCTAAAAATTATGAAATGTCATTTTCCATAGTGACTTGAAGGTTTGATACTTCAAGGCAAGTGCAGACAGCTTGCTAAGCAAGGTGGAAGAGTGGTAAAAGGAAAGAGACTGGAGGCTCCTTTAGGTTTGAGCATGAGAACACTTTAGGGTGGCAGGGTGGTGTTAGGGCGAGTTGGAGCCTGCACTGGGCATTGGAGCATCCTTCCTTTTAGAGCTAGTAAACATGATGTTAGATCATCCTTCAAATTGGAGCATATAAACTAGGGCATTGGATCATCCTTTCAGTTGGAGCTAGTAAAAAAGGTATTGGAGCATCCTTCAGGTTGGATTTTGTAAACCAGGGCATTGGAGCCTGTAAACCAGGGTGTTAGAGCATTCTCCCAGTTGGAGTTGGTAAACAAGGTGTTGGAGCATCCTTTTAGCTGGAACTAATAAATTTGGAAGTTGGAGCTTCCTAATTGATGTATATTATTGAATACCTATATTAAGAAGTGTCGTTGGTTTTTCTCCTAGAAGGATTTCCACCTAAAAAGCTTGTGTCTATTATCTATGATATTATGCACTATTGAATGGGATTAATGATTTACGTTTTAATGTGATGCTAATGTTAATTACTGCTCTGTGAAGTTAAAAAATAACTAATTGATATGAAATATTGATTCAACTCCCTCTCAGTATTCCCAACAATTTATATCAGAGCGGGTTCCTTTAAAAGAAATTTAACCACTGGAAGGGAGATCATGGACTTCAAAAAGATTGAAGTTCTAGTATTCAATGGACAAAACTATGTGCTTTGGAGTGGAATGAAGAAAGTGTATTTGTAGGCACAAGGATGTGATGTATGGCAATTTGCAATGACAAGATACAAAGAACTCCTCCAATAGTTGACGTAGGTAAGAAGCTCTATGACAATAATGTTAAGGCTAGAAATGTTATTTTGAATGGCCTAACAAAATCCGTATATGTAAAATTTATGCACTACACATCTACCAAAGATGTTTGGGAAAAGCTCCAAATATATATGAAGGGGACAAAAATTTCGAGGAGGCCAAGCTCCAGAATTTTAGAATTCATTTTGAGCAATTGAAAATGAATGAATAAGAAAACATTGCAGGGTATTTCCTTTTAGTTGAAGAACTTGTAAAAACCATACAAGTGCTAGGTGATACCATAGAAGACAAGGTACATTTCCAGAAGGAACTGATATTTCTTCCCATGAGATTTTACAGGTTTCAGTACTAGAAGAAAGAATATATCTAGAAAATCTTAAGATGGGTGAATTACATGGAATGCCTATAGCTTATGAAATGAGATCAAAGCGAGAGAATCCATCTCACAGAGAAGCAACATTTACAACATCCAAGAAGACATGAAAAAACAACCAACAACCTAATTCAAGCCCAAGTTGTAGCTAAAGTGAAGTGTCAAATGAAGAAGTTGTAAATTTTGTGAGAAAGTTAAAGAGAGGAACCGAAAATTACAAAGGTAAGCTTCCCTTGAAGTATTTCAATTGTGATGAAGTTGGTCATTTTTATTCAAAATGTCCTTATGCAAATAATTCATATAGTGATGATGAAGAAGAAGCTCCTAGGAAAGTGAAGAAGAATCAAAGTAAATACAAAAAGCAAGGTAAAAAGAAATTTTTTTACTCAAAAGAAGATAGCTCCTCATCTGATGAAAAAAGAAACGACGACGGTGAAAAAAGAAATAGGAAAAGTGTTATTAATAGCAAATCATAATAAAAAGGAATATGATAAAGAGGATGAAGAGGAATACAAGGTAGATCTTGAAAGAGAACTAGTTAGTGCTCTCAAGGATCTAAAAGTTGAAAGGAAGAATGTCAAAGCATTAGAAGCTAAGCTAAGAGAACTAAAGGAACATGCCAAAATTCTCAAGAAAAGGACTGAAGAGTGAGAGATATCATCATCAATTAAAGTACAGATATAAGAGGCCAGAAAAATCGAATAATTGCTCAAAAAGGAGTTGGAAGATAACATCAAGTCAAAGGAGGGTTTGGAAGTAGAGATACTCTCTCTACAAAAGGAAGTGCAGAAAAGGAATTTCCAATGGAACTTTGCAAACAGTTCCAAAGTATTAGATGATATCATTATTACTCAAAGACTATGTGATGATAAATCTAGTCTAAGATACAAACCCTCTCATGTTGAGAAGGGCTCAAGCTCCATGACAATAGGAAAAGAAGCAGAGCAAAAAAAATGTGCAAGTGTCATCAACGGTTCCATTAAAAAGGAAGATTGCATAAAAGAGAATCAGAGAATATGGAATCAAAAACCTTTTCCCCCATCCAAGTACTCTAGCATATTTTTTATTTTTATTTGTGTACTAAATTTAATCACATGGTTAGGGGTTGCAGAGCTTATGACAAGAATAACTATCAAAGTCATTGTCAAAACCATAGAAGCAAGTTCTTAAGAAAACAAGGTAGATACCTAGCTGCAAAATCATTCATGTATCATGTAGAAAGCTTCAAATGTCACAACTATAGACATATGGCTCGCAAATGCAGAAACATTATGAAGTCTTCCATGAGAGAAAAAACCAAAATATTTCAAGAACAAGAATATTTAGAAAAGAAAACAAGAACAAAAAGACCATGGAAATGAAGAAATCCCAAATACCATGCTTTCAGGAGTTGAAAAGACACAATACCATGATGTATCTACAGGTGAAGAAGAAATCAAGATTCATGATGATGATCCTAATGCAACACAAGTTCATGTATCTTTCTAAATGATCAAGCTTGATGAATCCCTACCCTGTGAATTTTTTAAGTGGGAATTTATGTAGCAGTAGGTGAACATTTGAAGATCTAAATTTTGACAAGTTGATGGCATAAATCATCAAATGTAGTTTTGTTAGCGTATGGAATGGTATATTTTTTCATGCACAGTTTTCATAAAAGATTCGTAGTCTTAGTGAGTAGAATCAACTATGGCAAGATGTGTGAGCCATAGCATGCGAGGGGGACAAATGAATTTTATTGCAGGAAGAGAGAAGGAGGTATCTAGTCAAGGGGAGTAACCCTTTTCCATTGAATGCAAAGGGGGAGAGAAATCTAGAAAAGAATATTAGATTCGAGGAGAGCAGTGATCGCAGGGGGAGTACATGTTTCCATCAATGAAAAATGGGGAAATTGTTGAGTGGTGTTGTCATTGATGCCAACATTGGTTCTTTAATGCTCTTAATATTTTTCTGGATTGCTTCAATTGGAAGCTCCAATGGATAAGAAGTCCCAAAAGATAGCTCGCTCCTACAATGTACCCCATGTTTGATGAATTTTTTATCTAAGAAAATTGGCGAAGTTGCAAATGAGACTATCATAAGATGTTCTCATCGTCATGTCAATTCCAACGATATGTGGCACATCATGAGGCTCCTCACAGTTTGAGAGATATGCCCAATCAAATTTGGTGTCCTACTCTTGTGGTCAAAGTCTCCAAAAGGAGATGATGTGGAATCTTATCATTGGCTAGAGAATTTTCTCAAATCATGAAGTCAATAGGGAATTTCATTAAAGAATTAAATCAGATATTACTATGGAAAAGTTTATATTATGGAGGGGATAAAAATTTAAATTCAAGTCTAAGTTCAAGTTGGCCTAAATTGAAGAAGGGGTTTTGGGCTCCAAGTTTTGAATTTTCAAAATTCAAATTTCCCTCCAAGTCAAGTCGGTCTACCCCTCCTAATGCCACTTCGTCCTCTATAAATTGATGTCATTCCAACCCTCCAAGAGACAAATCTTATGTGCATTCAAAAGTGATTCAGACCAATATTTAGCAACTACCACAATACTTAAAAGAGCAACGAGGTATGTGACGTTGAGATCCTTGGAGGCAAAATAATTGATGATGGTGGTCACCTTAGAGGAGGAGCCAGGAGGTTTGAAAGGGTCATGTTTTGTGTGGTGAATTTCATGCTTTCCCTGCACCCCAGCAGTACATAATATTGTGGCCCTCCATCCTATTCACAGTGTAAATCTTAAACGAACCTTATCGAATTAACCCAAAAATATTGGCATACAACATATTGAAATACAAGAGCGTTTATGGTTAACCACCCTGATCGACTCTATAGCTGTGAGAGCGATGATGTCACCACAAAAGACAACAACAACACAAGGATTTTCCACCTAGCTCTTGATGTCATTTATTATTTTAAAGGATTTTTTTCTCAGTGATAAGTTAGGTGGAGCCCCTTGGGGGATTCACAAACAACCATGCCTCTGATGCAAAGTCCAACAAACATTGAAACAAGAATTATGAATTGGTCGGACAAATGACATATTTTCTTGAGTTATGTAACCCTAGTGTTGGCAGTGCCAATTCATCAGTCACCTAGGGAATCCAAAAATTAAATTTTAACATGGTAAACAATGTAAATTTAAAAAAAAAAAGTATATAAGTGCAAATAATACCATCACAACGACCCTATATGTCATTGCAATGACATAATAATAAACATTGTGTATCATGTGTTTTGAAGTGTTTATATATATAATAATTAAATAAAATTATATATTATGTTTAATAATAAATATTTAAAATGAAATTTGGTAAATATTGAATAAGTGTTATAAATAACATAAGAATTTTAATATTAATTGATTTTGTGAATATTATTGAACCTCCCCAATTATAATTATATATTTATATGAGAGGAAAGATTATTTTAAGACATTATAAAATTTAAATAACTTCATTTCCTATTAAGATAATTAATTAGAAATTAAAAACTTACATATATATATATATATAGATTTATTTATTTATTTATATATTTATTATCCTTGGTTTTATCTTTCAAGAGTTTTCTTGGATTTTATATGGTTGTTCATGTTCACTGGTCGTTTTTCACTTTCTTCTCAAGTGAATAACACAATTTTACATTATCCATAAGAATTATGTTTCCAAAATTCTCTCTCAATATGAAGGATTGTATGTGAATCCAAGAAGCTAAGTATAGAGATGGAGAGTGATCAATGGTTGGATGTACACTTTAAATATGGTGGTTTATGGAAAATAATAAACCAAATGGAGTAGCATAAGCCAAAGTATCTACTATTGGTGTTTTAAGGTTGACCACCAACTTTAGAACTTGGCTAGAAGCGGTGCCCAAAACAATTTTGAATCTTGCCAGAAGATGATATCTTCTAAGAAATAGAAGTGCTCTATGATGGTGGTTTGAAGATGACTACAAACCATTGAGATGACGGTTTGAAGATTATCACAAACTATTGTTTAACAAAAGAAAGAAGTCTTTTACTAAGCGATGGTTTAAAGAGGAACAAAATCCAAATGGTGCTCATGGAACATGACTTTGGCTCTGGCTGACTCTAGGCTTAGGCTTTGGTGTTGCTCAAGCTTGCTTGTTTATGTTTGATTGATAGATATTTGAAACTTTAACCTTCACTATCATTGATATTCCTCCTTGTTAGATAGAAGGTGAGAAGTTGAAAACCTCTCCATTGCAAGATGTGTCAATACTCGAGAATGAATTATATAGTATGACCAACATATATTCTTCGTTGTTGGTAATCATTGCCAAGAAATGGTTCGTCCAAGGTGAATCTTTACTCTTGCAAGTTATTGTCACTTGAACATTTATTTGAATATTGCTTATGTTTTTCAACAATGTTCCCAAGGATGAAGATCAAAAAAATTAATCGTTCATATGGCCAACTTGGTGACAATGTTGACATTTGAGAATCTAATGTGGATGTGGAGCAAGGGAAAATGATTTTGTTTAAAGAACCCAACACTTTGGAACTGAATTGGTTTGGAGTGGCATGAAATGTGAAAGATAACTTCCTTTTCATATCCAAGATCAATTTGATGTTTGTTGTCGATGTCTCCCTCCAAAGGTATTATGATGGGCTTTGGAAATGCAAGTAATTCTTCTTCGTCTTCATTTGAATCCAATTCTGAAATGGTGTCATTATTCTAGTCATATATTGGTTTCTTATGGGAATCTTTTTCTAATTCAAAAAGAGAATTTCTTTGAACAAAGATTAATTCAGAATGATGACTCTTTTTTTGTAATTCATCTCATTGGAGCTGTAACTAAAGCTAGAGAAACTCATTTTTTTATGCATCTTGTAAACAGATTCAAGCATCAACAAGAGTGGCTTTGTTGATTTTCACTGCATCATCAATAGTGGAGAGTATTAGGGTGTTTACTAACTCTAATAACTCATCAATTCAAACCATAATTCAAGCCCAACAAATAAAGAGTGTTGACTTCTACGAAAAATGCACTCATTTACAATGATATTCAAATTATTGTCAAAAGAATACAAATTAGCTCACAAAATTACTATGTACAAGTTACCATTATTCTATTATTTCTTCCCAAGCTTGCTGCCACAAATCAAAATCCCACAAATATACGCCTCTTCAACTAACACAATGAGTCTAACAACCACCAATGGCTCTCAAATTATCTCTTCAAAAGCATATGAGCTCATGTTTCAATCAGAGTTTGTTTGGGAGAAACACTAAGAACAAGCCAACACTTTAAATTGAAAATAGCAAGACTACCTTATCCCTTTCTTTAATGTATGTCCATGATTAATAAAGCCAAAAATCACTCATTCCAAACTCAAAAATGCTTCATATAACTCCACAACTACAAATGCCCAAAAATCAATCATATGAGAAATCTTATTCTGAAACATAAATTAATCATAGTAAATCTTGTGATAGTCCTGAGAGCTTCAATTTCATCCTCGGATGAAGAAAACCCTACAGTATTGTCGAACATGGATTTTATTTTAGAATTGGTCAATTTTCTACCAAATTCAAAAATTAGTGAATTTATCTCCAAATCTCTTCACAAGCAAGATATCAAAAAAATCCTCATTTATGAAAACTATCAAAGGTTGAATTTGGAAGGTATGTCAATCGTTAAAGAGCCAAAAAAAAACTAATAATGGAGAATGGGTGTGAAAGGAAAGTAGCACCGCACAAAACAACATGCTTAACATTGCATGAGGGACCCTAAAATTGAGAAAAGCCACAAAATATGTGGTAGCTTTGATACCACTCTTAAAAACACATGAAAATGCAAGAAATTAGATAATCATGTCATATATTATTCATTCATATGATACACCTAAATACATCATTTTATGATCTTGGTTTCATTTTTCATGAAGTCTCCTCATCTCTCTATAATTGTTCATATTCACTTAACTTTGACAAATGAATAATACAATTTTATAAATATTATGATTTCAAACTATGTATAAAATTCTAGACCAATTCCTACTCTAAAAGAATAAATAAAAATCAATACTCCAAAAGAAACAAAAAAGTCTAATGGACACAATTTAATATTAACATTAAAAATTTATACAGCATGCTCACCTCACGTCACATGATTCAGTTATGAAGCACTTTAGGTGCAATATTGATTTTCTGATCGCTCAGCGAAGAGGATAAAGGGACACGCATGAATCAAGGAAATTGAATGATTGATTTTCTTTCTTATTATACATATCGCTAGCATGATATAACGTATTCAATTTTTCATTGACTTGCTATTAGTTTTTCTTTGACTAAAAAAATTAACATCTATCCAAAGTTTAACATTATGAAATTAAATTTATTATTTTTACATAAAAATTTATTTTTATTTATCTCAAATATGATTGGTTGAAATATCTCCCTTCTTATTGTGTAATGATGGCAAGAATTGACTTTTGTGTACTCTATTATTAATTACTATGTACTATATCACTAATTACTATGTCACAATAAATATAAATAATTTGAAAAATAACATTATATCTTAATTATTATGTACCATAAGCACAAATGGTTTGTAATTAAATTCAAAATTTTCATTTTCTCATTGGTGTAAAGTATTGAATAGGGGAGAGATTCCTAATGTTGTGCAGGGACCAGTGATTGATATAGTATTGGTCCCACCAAACCACCAGAAATTGAGACTTTTGCAACCAATATTTAAACAAAGATAAATACCATTAAGTATAAATAAGTATTAATTTATGTCCAAGATATCCCCATACATTGACTGGGCCCACAACTGTCCATAAATAGTATCTTAATACTTAAGAGTGCAAACCATATTGACCCAACTAGAAAACAGATAAAACCATAAATGCTTCCAAAATGGTCTATTCCAGAAGTACAAAGTAGCAATCACTTCAAACCCCACTCATCAGAATTGAATCTTTGTATCCCAAATAAATATCCATACCTGCACATAATAAAAGGGAATATATGTCTGTCGTAACTGTTGTGTTGTTCAACAACTACACCCCCTATTTTCAATAAATGACACCCAACCCAATAACATTTAAACCCACTTTGTTCAAGAAATGACACCCAACCCCAATAACTGCAATAAATGTCACCCAACTCACTCTATTTCTCATTAAAACAAATCAAAGCACATGGATCAACAAATAATAAATTCCCAACCATTAGATCACATCAAATTAAATCCAGACCACACATTCAAAATGAAGCCATTGCAATCCATGTCCATCCATGTCCACCAATTAAATTCAAGTGCCAAAAACTATAAAATAAGTTCAACCACTGTTGAAGTTGCATCTTATGCTTTCAAACTATTCAGCAAACTTGAAGACAAGACATCACAAAACAGTTGCCAGTATATCCAGGTTAGTTATATCAATTACAACACATTTTTCTTACAGTTTTGTTTTCATTTATCAGAGTTCTTACAGTTTCAGTTCTTACAGATTCAGTTTCACTTTCATGAAAATCAACACACAGCCTACAGTTCTATTTCACAATTCACCTTCTTATAGATTCAGTTTCTTTCATGAAAATAAACACACAGCCTACAGTTCTATTTCACAATTCACCTATTTATATTTCTATGTTCAGAGTTATAGATGTATTGTTGTGCCGAGAAAGATTTTATTGAAAAGCATAATCAAATGACTACTACTTAAGAAGAGCCAACGTATAACCAGGGGGATTAGACGAAAACAGACTGTAAGGAAGATATTGTTAAGGAGCACCAAGATATAACCACAAGGATATGACAAAAATAGACAGTAACGAAAAGACTATTAAGGGGAACCGAGTTATAAGATGAAAACATACAGTAAGGAAAATACTATTTTCCATTTAGATGAAAACATACAGTAAGGAAAATAGAGTCCCCAAAACAACATTTATAATGATGATCCATCCTGAGGCACTAGTCATCAGAATCTATGATTGGTATTAATAATGATCGGAATCAATAAGAATCAAGGCCCCTCACCTCATAGATGCAGCCATCCGTGAAATGCATTCCCGCATACGAATTGTATCCCAACGCACAGATATGGAACCTCCACTCATAGGAGTTGTGCACCAACAATGTATCCTCTCATTGTTGTTGTGGCCACCGTAAGATATGTCAAAATAACCCCCACCCAAGTGTGAAATCATGCGAATGAGCTAGGGAACTACCTTAATAAGCTTTCAAGTGGTTAACATAGTGTCAAATCACCATAAAAATGCATGCAATAAGGCTAGTGCTCCATCAAGGGATGTTGGGCACATCATAACAAAGTGGTTCATGTGTGCAATTCCCTCATATCTCTTAGGACATTCTAACTAGGAGACTTCAAACTCGAAATATCTAGACAGTGTGAACAACGAGAAAGTAAGCTAGTGCCCTCAATAAGAATGATCTCCAAAATTGCAAACCATAAGAAATTCAGCATCCAAAGTGCTAGGGTGCTCCATCTTAATGAAGATTAATCACAACCAAACCATGGTGAAGCACCCTTAATTTAACCATCATACCAAGTAGCAAAATATTAGCACTTGAAACTTAGGGAGACCCTAAGTTGATGGGTTCCTGCTACATGAAATGCATGAAGTGTTTAATAGTTGCTAAGCTGAGACAACCAAAACATGCCAACACTTCCAAATAATGAGGGTGCACCAGAACATCAAGAGTTTAAACCATTAGGCACATGCTAACTCATCAATTAGGCCACCACTAACATGCTATAATATCCCATCCCACATTCACTAGCAACCATCGTGGCAATAATTTCACCCCAAGATAGTACCATTTATAAGCCAAAACACAAATGCACCCCTTGTCCATCAAAACATCTATCAATGTGATCTTGCAAGCTTGATCCTTGTGACAAAAATTCACTAATGTTGTGATGAAAATCACAAGTGCAAACCTCATGTAACATGAGGGGTAACAACCTGTACGAAAGGGGTTGGCCCTGTGGTTGTTTATTGCACTTTGGTTTTAAGTTTTAATTGTTATAGCACCAAAAACCTTTCACACAGCAAGCCCTGTAATTTCAATTACCAAGATAAATTAATGCATAGGAAATCCTGGTGTAGTTTATTTCTTTTTGTCTGTTTCTATGCATGCTCCTCTGTGTATTTGAGCTTTCAGTGAAATTTGTGCTAAAGTGACTGAGATTGTAACAGGCAGGGGTGTCCTCTAGTGTCAGCATCACCAAATCAAAGATGAAGACATATACAAGACAGCGTAGTAGCATACCGAACAAGATGCTACTATGAGCAACAAATGCCCCAGCTACTTTTATCATTTATCTTCTGGATGGACACTCTATTAGCAAATCGTTGAACAAATTTTTACTTGTTTTTCCTTGATGATACTTTGACAAATTTTAAGTTCAGAGGAGAACATAATGATCATCTCAGGCTTTTATTGCAAGCGCTTAGGGAACAATAGCTTCGTGTCAAACTCGGTAAATGTTGTTACTAAAAATCTAAGTTTTCTTCCATTTCCATCCAGTTACATCACTGCAATGGAAACGTAGGGATGTGGTCAAAGGACAGGTTTGGAGAAAGGGATGCTGAGGCAAGAACTCTATTTGTAATCTTCGACTTATGTAATAATACATATTCCAATGTCAACCAATCACTTATAGAAAACAACAAAACAACAAAACAACGAAAAAAAAAAAAAACAACAACAACAACAACAACAACAACAAAACAATATTTTTAGTAGTCAAACCGAACAAGAGCTCTGTTGGGAAATGCATAACAAAACCAATCAATACAGTCATGGTATTTTAAGTGTAAAGACAAGTTATCAAAACAACAATCACTGATAATTTTGAAGACACACAACAAAATGATTCTGTATACTTGGTTTTTCAAGGATACTAACATATATGTTGATAATTTCCTGTAATAAAGCAGAAGTCTTTTTTCCTTGTACGAAAGCATAATTTACAAATATTCTAATGTCTAAATGCATGCAACAATTTTACAGGTTGTTGCATCTATGGCAAAAGGAATTTATGTTTCTCATACAAGGAGAAGTGACAGGAGAGTGACAAGGGGTGCACAGCTGCGATGCACATCGTCTAATGAAGACAAGACAGTTGATGTCAATGTCAACAATGCCACAGGGAACATTGTTGAGGATGACCATGTGATGGCCGCTAATGTTAACACACCATCAGCGACAGAACCACCGTCAACAACAGTCCAAGGGGAAAGTTCAACTAAAAAATCAGTGCTATAAGAGGATGGACAAAAGAACAAATGTTAGTTGTAATTGACGACATAGAGTTTAATGGATACTCCATTCGGGCATCTGCAAAAAAACATGGTATTCCTCCCTCATCAATACATTACTGGATAAATGGACTGACTCATACAAAATGTAGAGGGCCTCTTACAGTTATGACTGAGGAGGAGGAGGCCGAGGTGGTTGAGTGGTGTAAAGAGATGGCCCAATTGGGACATGGGCTAGAGCTGATACAACTCAAATCCACAGTTGCTCAAATTTGTCAAGGGAGGCCAAACCCATTCAAAGATGGGTTTCCTGGTACATCATGGTGGTTTGGGTTTAAAAAAAGGCATCCAGAACTTGTATTGCGTACTACTGAGGGCCTTGACAGAGATAGAGCATTAAATGTACGCCCTGCAGTTGTGCAAAAGTTCTATGACACACTTTCTAGTGCTTACGATAAACATTCTTATGGAGCAAACCATATATGGAACTGTGATGAAACAGGTTTACAGGCAGGGAGGAATTGTGGTATGCGGGTAATTGCCAAGAGAGGGAGCAGAAATGTGCCAAATATTTTGCCTAAGAGTAGGGAGTGGATAACTATTTTATGTTGTGTCAATGCAATTGGTACTTCAAACCCAAAGTTTTATCTATTCAAAGGTAAAAATCAACTGAAAAACTATATACATAACTGTGAACCAGGTGCATGCATGGTTGCACATCCCCATGCATGGATGACTAAAGAACTATTTCTAAGTTGGATTCTTCACTTTGTTGCATCGGTACCAGGTGGCATCTCGCCTAATAACAGACACCTATTGATATTAGATGGCCATGGGAGCCACATGGTTGTACAAACAATTGAGGAAGCAAACAATTTAGGCATCGACCTGTTGACTTGCCCTCTCATACCACTCACATACTGCAACCCCTTGATGTTAGTGTGTTTGGCCCTTTCAAGAACTATTTTAGGTCGAAGCGCATTGCATGGATGGCAAAGAATCCAGGGGTTGAGGTGAAAAGGTTCAAGCTAGCAGAGTTTGCAAGTAAAGCTTTTAAAAGGGCTTTGACACCATCAAATATCAAGGTTGGCTTTAGGAGGACAGGAATCTGGCCACTGAACTATGATGCTCTTATGCATGATACTGGTTGTAGCCAAGCGTTTCATGTGGATGGTCAGGAAGAATGGAATGCCCAAACAGGTGTTGAAGTGAAAGAAGTAGATGACCAAGATGTTGTTGTTGCAGCTGGTAATATGATTTCCCTATCTCAAGGACACTTATATGCTGAAGATGATGAAATTGTATGTGAAACACAATATAACCATGAAAAAATTCGTAGTAACATGGAGATCATTCCACCAACTTAAGAACATGAAACTCCTATCGTTGATATTGTTAATGACATTATTGAACATGCAGTTGACAATGACCAATTGACATTTCCAAGCCAAATAACCCCACCTTCATGGCTAGCAGAAACAATGATTAATATGAATGCACATAGTGTCTCATCAAACAATGAAGAAAGCATGAACATGCCCTCACAACTAGCAGAATTGAACAGTGAAATTGTTCATTTTTTTGTGGACAATAGATCAATGGAATAAGATGAAGCACATAATGAGGCATCAAATCAAGATAATGATATAGTTCAATCAGTGCCATCAGATACTGAAAGGGAAGTACCAAGCAATGCACATGCAAGGGGGGGGGGGGGGGCGGGGGGGGGGGGGGGGGTGTAGGGGGAGAAGACACTTGGTCCGTTCCAAAGCTACCAAATAGAGAGAGTATCAATGAAACAAAAGCAAGGTGCATCGGGTAGTCTTCGTCTGGGCCGAAGCTCACGGTTACTCACCTCAGAGGACTATATAAACCTATTAGTTGAGCCTGGAAAAAGAAATTTGAAATGCAAAAATTAAAACAGAAAAAGAAGGATCTAGTCAAGGAGAAGAACGCAGCAAGGATTGTTGCAGCGCAACGTCGAGCAGATGAAAGGATTGAAAGAGATAAAGCAAGGCAAGTTAAGGACCAACAAAAACAAATGGCAAGACAAGAAAAGGGAAAAAGAAAGGCACAACAAATGCTTGAAAAAGAACAAGGGATGATCAATATGGTTGACAATGATACAAGAATCGCTGATGAAACCAAGATTATTTCTAACTCATTGGACTCCATTGTAGAAAATACACCATTATTCCAAGATCTCATAAACATTCAAGTGCCTCACTATCAAACTAAGGGTTTACCCACTTGCCTTATTCCTACCAGAGTTGGTGTCAATTCTATGTATGCTCATTACACACCTCCACTTAATGCAAGGGTTAGTAGTGCAAATGTGAGGTATGAGTACTCAATACCTCCATGGTTGGAAGCTACAAATTGGAGTCAATCATATGGCAGAAATCAACCATTTTCTAATCAACCCTTAACAGGTAGGCCAGCCTACCTAGCTCAAGAAGGTAACTCGGGGAGTTTTGGCACTCAAGATTCTCAGGGCCATAAAGAATAGGGGTGTCATATGCTTTTGGTTGTAACCACATTATGATGTGGATTTTGGATGGATTGTATCTTTTTGTTGTCACAGAAACATTTTGGCTTACAACCTAGGTTGTTTTATTTCATAATGTGTGCGACATTGTAACCAAAATCCATTTTAGAAGGAACATCTATAGTCTATTATAATGTAGAAATCTTACAAGATTCTCAGGGTCATAAAGAATAGGGGTGTCATATGTTTTGGTTGTAACCACATTATGAAGTGGATTTTGAATGGATTGTGTTTATTTTCTTGTGACAAAAACATTTTGGCTTACAACCTAGGTTGTTTTATTGCTTTGAAACGCTAACAACATTATGGTTCTATCCACGCGTCATCTAAAGTACATAGAAATCAAATTGCAACCAGTGCTCTCAATTTTCATTTAATATTTTTGCACAATTTGAGACGTGCAATAAATTTGAAACTTGCAAACTTCTCTCCTTGGATATATATATATATATATATATATATATAATTCTGGAAGAAAAAATCTTTATATTTCAGAAAGAGAAATATACATGTTACATCCTCTGCAGGGAACTGGAAGTGGCTCACAGTGCTTTTCTGTAAACTTGAATCATACACCAACCCTGCTAATATGTTTACTATATTGGTCCATTCATGGCCAATTACAGCAAAAAGCCAAAAAGGAGGGGTCTAGCTTGTATATCCTAAATACCACTTTGTAAAATGACTTTGACAGCAAAAAACTAAAAAACCAAAAGGGACAAAGGAATTTAAAACCTAAAAAGAGGGACATGTCCTGAATCAAATGACCATCCAGGAATTCATGAAAGAAAAGCTCAACCTTGGAGGGACAAAACTTCCTTAGACAACTTATTTGTGTTTGTGTTGATTCCCCTGAAAATATGAGAAGAAAATTCTGCCTTCATATCATATATGTGAACCAAAGCCTAGAGCATAATGGAGATAAAAGAAACGAGAGGAGTTTAAGTGAAGAAAAATTCTTACTCCACACCGAGGAGGATGGCCTTGATTGGCCCCATCAAAAAACCCCCAAGGGATCTCAAAATCAATTCATGAGGAGTTTATGATGTTTGAAATTTATTTTTAATGCATCTGAAACTTAAGATATTCAAAAATTGTGTAGAGTTTACAAATAAAAATATTCAAAAATTGTGTAAAGTTTACAAATAAAAATTACGATTGCTAGTAACAAGTTTCTTCTGGACAAATAAGTATGATACCATTCCAAACTTCTGTTTAATATTTGACTAAACATGTCTGAGAAACAATCTCCCAAAACATATAACACTTAAACTACAACCTCCCAATACATATAATAGTTCTGTGTTCAATATTTGACTAAACATGTCTAAAAAGCAAGCTTCCAAAACATATAATAGTTAAATTACAACCTCCCAAAACATATAATAGTTTTCTGTTCAATATTTGACTAAAAAGTCTGAAAAACAACCTCCCAAAACATATTACAATTAAACTACAACCTCCCAGGAGTGTAGCATCGACATAAATGACAAGTGGAGCAGGGGCAGCAGGGGTGGTCGAATGGCACCAGAAGCCTCCAAATCCAAATAATCTTGTCGTTTTCTTTGACGTAACGATAGGCACCATTCCAGCCGGGCATACTAAGATGGAGCTCTTTGCCGATATTGTTCCCAAGACAGCTGAAAAATTTCCGCAGTTTTGCACAGGGGAATACAGGAAAGCGGGCATTCCTATTGGCTATAAAGGTTGCCATTTTCATAGGGTTATTAAGGACTTCATGATTCAAGCTGGTGATTTTGTGAAGGGAGATAGCAGTAGATGCATCTCTATCTATGGTAGCAAGTTTGAAGATGAAAATTGCATTGCTAAATATACAGGTCCTAGCCTTCTCTCTATGGTATATTCCTTCTATGGCAAGTGCTCAGCGGCAGGCAAACAGTGGGCCTAATACTAATGGATGCCAGTTCTTTTTAACTTGTGAAAAATGTGATTGGTTGGACAATAAGCATGTGGTTTTTAGGAGGGTACTAGGAGAAGGACTCTTGGTTTTGAGGAAAATTGAAGATGTCCAAATTGGGCAACATAATCAACCCAAGCTACCTTGTGTTATTGCTGAGTGTGGTGAAATGTAACAACCAAATGCCTGTCAATATTGTGTCATGGGATGATTTATATGCTCATGGATGTTAGTTCGACAAGCCTCAGTTTTATATTTTGTTTCATTCCCACAAGGATTTTTTAATGAAATGAGGAGACGACAGGGTTGAAGGCAACAACAGGCAGAAGGAGGAAGGGACAATGGCAAGGAGATGGAGGAAGAAGAAAGGTAGGGGCTGAAGCAGAGGGAAGGAAAGCTGCTATAGGCAACGAAGAAGAGGAGGTAAGTCACTGAAAAGAGGAGCAGCAAAAACCCTAAACCCTTAACCAAGGCTTAAAAAATTTAGAATTTTGCCCAAAAAAAGAGTGAGGAGACGTGTTGGGAAACCTGCAAAACTCTAAACCATCAAAACCTACCATGCAAAGTTAACAAAAATTCCAATAAGGTGTTTTGTGTTGAAAAACACATCAGAAATGGCTGGTAGGATTAAAATCCTACTCGATAGAAGCCATGTCCAAGTCCAAAGCTCGCCACACCTTTACCAAACCTTCTCCAGCGCTCGCCACACCTTCGCCAGACCTTCTCCAGAGCTCGCGACACCTACAACAAGTTGGAAATTAGAAATTGGATAGCAAAAAAAACAAACAAAAAACACAAAAACCTGCAATTACCTGTAAATGCAACCTTCGACCTCAAACTGGCTAAAACTGCTACTGGCTCCTCCCCAAACAACAAATAGCGTGAATTAAACCACCACCAGGGAAACCCAAAACCACCGGCGGTCCAAAATGACCAAAAATTGCAGGCAGAAAACCACAAGAAAGATAGAAACCCTTTTCCAACCATGGATGCATATCGGCAAACAATGGCAGACATCGGCTCAACCATGGTAGACGAAGCACGCAGGTACTAGAGCTGTTCTGCGCCATCATTAGCAGAGGGCTTTGCCCAACAACCGGACCCGAACAGAAAAACAAGAGGGAAACAACGCATCGCAGAAATGAAGCGGAAAGAAACCTTGAGACGGTGCGGAAGCGTGTTTTAAAACCTTGACATGGTGCCCAACACGTGGCAGTCCACGTCAGACACCTTTCGTATGACAGCAGCTATGGTTCACGTGGCTGTAGGCGAGGTGGAGGGGAGGGCACACAGGTAATTGCGTCCCTCCCCTAGCCAATTTTTATGAGTTTTATTTTTTAATTTACAAAAAAATAATTTGAAAATATAAATTTGAAAAAAAAAATGTAAAAATAACATGTGTACAATTTGTACAACTCTCATTATATCAATCTATACTCTAATGACATGACATATGTACTATAATATGAGCATTATATAAAAAGTGCCCATCATTAATATTAAAATAAATAATTATATAACTGTTATAATCCTCTTCAATTGTCAATTTTTTATATATATATATTATATATATATATATTATTACTAACATTTATCTACCAAAAAAATGTTGAATTATATTTAAAAAATTAATAAAAAAAAGTTAAACAAATATTCATATAATTCATTCTACAATTTTATTATTGTTTGGAGTACATACAACGCATCATGACATTATAATATTTTATTAAACTAAGCAGTAGGGAATGCTAGCTATGCGGCCTTGTTTAACTCTTTGTCAACTCTTTATTGACAAAGGACAAAAATGTATATGACCTAATAATTGACGTAAGAAAGAGGGAATATTTTTTAATTTACAAAATGCCTTCAATCAATACATAAATAAATAATTATACAAGTAATGGAATATTTGTATAATACTTTAGAAAAATAGATTAAGATTAATCTATTATAATTTAAAAAATTATATTTACAAAATGATTATTTAAAATAAATCTGAATTTATTTCTAGTAGAAAATATATAAAAATAATTACAGATTAACATAAATTCAAAAGCAAACTAATTAGAAAAATATACAGGAAAAATCTTAAAAAAAATTGAAAAGAAACCTCAATATGACTTTCAATTAACTAACCAATAACAAAAGAAATGAATGAATTTCAAAATAATAAAAAGGAAAAAAAAATCAGTAGTGTAGAACTTTAATGTTAATACCATCTAGTTACAAAGTTAAGACAAAGTCAAAAACATACTAATTGCTATATATATGGAATGCAAATATAGCAATAACTATATTAATATCCTATGAAGGATGATAAATGGTCATATTGTTCATTATAATTGAGACATGGAAAAGTGCTTTGGGAGTTAATAACCTACACACTCTGCATTATTTCAAAGCATTTGGTTCACAATACATTGGTGACCGCTATTGTATTCATACTAGTTGTGTTCAACATCACAATTATGGAAAGGGATGGGGAGTCAAATGCAAAAGGTGGAGCACAAGTAGGATTGGAAATGCATGTCAATTAGGAATTACTTCCACTTTGTCATCTTAGTTTTATGGTTTGAGCTTCTAAGTAATAGAATAGAGGGAGCAACAAGGGTGAATTTTACGTATTGCATCAAAACTAGGCTAAAATTTAGGAACAATCAGGAGATCAAGCTTGGAAGTGTAGCTTCATTCTTGTTGGGGGATTCCTGGTTGCACTACCATGACAAGTATCTCTTCCTTGGTAGTTTTTCGTTGAGCATAGAATTGTAGGGGCCATCTCTAGTCGCAAGTCCCAAATTTGACTCGGCTTTAATGTGTTAGGTTTCAACTTGGGTCCTCAATCTTAGGAAGACTTCTTATCTCTTACTCTTTTCACTAATAAGTTTAGTTTCTATTAGACCACCCTAGTTTCTTTTGGGTGTTGAAAGGTTACTATTACAATGGTGATCTCTCTAGATGAGAAGTGTTGTTGGTTAGCATATTCATTTCAATTTGGGTCCCCAATTCTTTTACTAGTTTGTTGAACTCTCGACACTTTAGTGGAGAATCATCTAAGACTCTCTTCTGAGATACTATGTCGGTTTCATTGTTCTCAAGTGATTGTGGAGAAAGAAAATTGTCCTCTGGTCTTAAAGTTTCTCTGTGGAGGCAATGATTCTCTCTATGGTCTAGTGGGTAACCCTCTTTGTTACTCTCGACCCTCTTCGCTCCCTTACTACCCCGTAGTTTCTTTATAATTATTTTCAAGAACAAACCAATATTGACGTTTTCTTATCTCTCCTAGTAGAGTATTCTCTTCTTGGTAACCCAATGCCTCGTATCCACCACTTTCTTGGTCGCAAAAGCCACAAGCAAGTTTATCCTTCCTCAGTGCCTTGCTCTCACCCTGTAGCAAAAATCTCCCCAACAATGTATGCTACCAACACCCCCTCGAGAAGTTCATTAGGAGATTGATCAGGGAAAAGAGAAAGCTAGGATGAAATGAAGGTTTATCTCAAATGCAAAAATACAAGAAACCAACCAAGCATGTGAAATAGGCAATACTCATACAAGACAAATGAGATATGTGCACAAACAATTGAACTATATTCATAGTTGAACATTTTCATGGGAAAACTACTCAAAAAAGATTGAAGACAACAAAAGATTCTCTTAGACATGGATGAAACCTAAAAACAAGTTTGAAATCTAGATGAAAAGATCTTTCTACTAACCAAAACAGTCATTGAATTGGCGTTCACTAATTTAAAGGAAGAGGTTGAAGTTCCTACCATCATCGAACTAAATGATTATTTTGTATATCTTTATTTTTGTTTAGATAGCAACAAGGTTGCTAATCATATAGGACAATAACGTCTCAATGTTATAATAGATTTTTAAACATTATAAGAGTTCTAATCAATTTTGGAGAAAAACCTTTTAGTTGTTTTCAAGGACAAACTTTCTTATATTCTAGTAGTCTAGACACTAGCTAATCTTTTTATGTTGTTGTTTTGGCTTCCCCACTCACAAACAAATAGTCAAAGAAAATATAGTATTAATTCACTAACACAAAGTACTATACAATCTTTAAAAAGAAACCTATATTACTATGAATATTTTCTATTTTGGCTTATTTTAAAATAAATTCATAAGATACATGTATAATAATAACCATATAATTTTGGCAATTTTGTAATTTTAACTTATTTAACATGTGTTCTTGAATGCATAAGTAAAATCAACACCATAAAAATCGATTTAAGACTTCAATCATATAAAATATACCCTTCAAATTAAGATTCAATAAATATCTACTAGATTCAAAAAAAATAAAATATTAGTACAACATTTCAAAATTAAACCCAATTTTCTATTTTATTTATTTAAAAAATATTACTCATAAATATTCCATTTTAAAAATAAATACAATTAAACAACCTCACAGAATTTATTATTTTATTTATTTTAAAAAATATACCTCCTAAAAAATTCCATATTTAAAAATAAAATAACAATCAAACACCTCATAATTGACCTTATTTTTTATTATTTTAAAGTGATATTATTTTTTAATAAATTGATTAATAATTCAAATAAATATATTTTACCTAATATAAATCTAATTTTAAAGGGTCTATTTTCCTCTCAAAAACAGTTATCTTATCATTAATATGGTTCTTCCATAAAGGAATTGGAAAATTCATCATCTTGCTTTCAAATAAATTTCTATTTTTAAAAATTACTTTAATAAATATTATTCTAATTATTTATAAGTTATTTTAAAATCTTTCTCATTTTTATTTAATTTTTTGTTTTTACTAAATATATAAATAAATTTATTTTAACTTATATTTTATGCTCTTAATTTTTTCATTTTTTGGAAAATGTTTTATTATAGTTTTTTTAAAGCTTTTTAACAAATAACATTATAATGTATTATTTTGATATTAATAATGATAACTAATTTCTACTAAGACCAATTTTGTATGTAAGACTTCATGAAAACAAAAAAAGAATTTAATTGTGATTCTTCAAAATCTTGTTTCTATGATAAAAAACAAGGGAAATAAAGGCTCCAAGATCATTATAATTAGGCTGGCTCAATAAGTCAAGAAAATTGGAAGTGTAGCAGATGTTAAAGAATTGAGAACGAATGTAGAACGAATGTAGATAAGAATCGAATATATGCAAATGTTTTTCTTTTAAAAAACTATTTTTTTTTATCACAAAAGAAAAAGCTTCGTGGACAAACCAGATCAGACTTTAACTGAAATCTCTTTAACAGATCATTCATTACGGATCAAACATTAACAGAAATCTATTTAACAGAACAATCGTATCTTCATTGCTAGGT